>JAKUCV010007571.1:36102-48899 GCA_028386065.3 Turnera subulata
TATGCCTTTTAATCGACAAATGTTCTTAATTAACATGTGAGAAGTTAAATGTTTCAACTGGGAAATTTGAGGGACAAGAATATTCTTGCAAGTTTCTTAGCTTGTCAATTTGTGCCTCTTTGGATCGTGACCTGTTATCGACTGCACAACAACTTAACATGCAACATGGCTGGCTGGCTGTAACATTTGATTTCTGTTGTGAAATAACTTTGCTCAAATGTGTCATCTTTATAGATCCGCTCACTACCCTGCATTCCTTGCTTCTTGTCATACATGCTAGTCCGTGTCCATATGGAAGAGCAATACTGGTAAAACCGCGGTTCAACCATAAATTAACAAAGGAATTACTAACCTGGAAACCCAGCCGGGTCACGGTTAACCGGGTTTGATAACCCTGTCGAAGACATAATAATTAGAAGCATGAGGGTGCTGGCCGAGAGAAGAAGGCCACATGCATGCAACTTACACTGAAGAGAGTATTTGGGTAGATCAATTAATCTGAAGCGTGGGGAGATATATATTACAGCTTGAGAGGAAGGCTTGTCTCGTGGATTACAAAAAGATTGGTTTTCTTTTTTGTAATTTGTTTACAAAAAGATTACTAGTATTCAGAGGAATTTCTTTTGGAATGGTTTGGACCAGTCCAGGAAGGCTTGTCTCGTGGCATGGAGAAATATTGCTGTCCCAAAAGATCTAGGTGGCATGGGGATTATAGACATCGCAATTGTTGTGGAATTTCACCCAACCTGGTGAAAAGGACCGGAAAATGTTGATCAAAGATAAGTGCTCTAATCAGGTCAGTACTCTTTCACCATCTTTTGATCCCTCAAAGTCATCAAAAATCTGGCGGGATATTGTAAATTCGGGTTCTAGTTTCAGTCAATCTGCGGTTAGTTTGATGGACGGTACCACCATTCGAATTGGTAATGGTACACATGCAAAATTCTGGCTTGAAGATTGGGCGGGACGGGGTTCGTTTCACGACAAATATCCAAGACTCTTCTCTGTTTCCTTGTGCAAGGATCTCACAGTAGCAGAGTGCTTACAAGAACATCAAGAACAACCTCTTTGGAAATATAGTTGGAGGAGGCCCCTATGCGAGTGGGAGTTGGAGGATACTGTTTCTTTGCATGCTGAAATTCAGAATGTTAGGCTGAATGTCTCTAGTGATGATGGAAGAATTTGGATTAATGATAGTAAAGGACTCTATTCTGTCAAGAATGGGAGGGCTTACATATATAACAAGCTTGGGCACCAGAAGTCCAAGCCTATTCCGTGGCTGGCTCTAGCTCCTTTTAAGGTCGAGTGTTGGTTGTGGTTAGCTTTGAATAATGGAATTCCAACGAGAGATCAGTTACGCCAACGAGGGATCATATCCTTGGCTGATTCAATGTGTCCTATGTGTGCCTCCCAACTGGAAACAAGAGATCATCTTCTTGTGACTTGTCCAGTTACTTGGCGTATTTGGGCAAGGGTATGTAGGTGGTGGGGTGTGTCTTGTTGTATGCCAGCATCACTAGATGATCTACTGCTACAATGGGCTTACTTGTCCCCTTACTCATGCAGCAGATCACAGTGGGTAATGTTTGGATTTGCGATTGTCTGGGCAGTTTGGCTTGAGAGAAACAAGAGGAATTTTAACAACAAAAGTGCTGAAACAGACAGGTTAGTGGACTCTATTATTGTCTTTGGCACCTCGTGGCTCAGGGCAATACACCAGAACTTCCCATATCCTGCATCTCTTGTGCTATCAAATGCAGAAACTGTGAAAACCTGGGCTGGAGTACGGAGAAAATTCAATCTTTTGAGCTACTGAGTCTGTTTTAAAGCGCACAGAGGGTGTTCAGAATTTTTTTGTCATACACAAATACTTCTACGTACTCTCATATGTGCGTGCCTGTACGCAGTTTCTTTTGTAAACTTCTGTCATTTTACATATAAATAAAGATCATTCGTTAGCATAAAAAAAAAATATATTACAGCTTGAGAGGAAGGGCTACTTCAGATGTGATGTTCCGTTTGTTAGGGCTTCAAAGGCTATTGTTCTCTTCGCTATTCCAGATGGCCGAGGCCGATAGGCAAACCTTGATGATGTTTCCCCTTGATTGAGTATTTTTTCCAATTGTAGTAGAGGAGTTGGGCATGTCACTCATTTACCACCTACTACTATTTTATGATTTTCTTGTGCAGAGAAGCTTTGTTATGTGAAAAAATTTTCACAAAAACTTTCCTTTAGATGATGATGATGAGCTAATAACGTTTTAATTAACTATTTGGGACCCTATATGTAGAGCAGCAGCTAGCTCACCGTTGGTACCCTCCTACTGCTCTAAATGTTTGTCTGTCTGTCTGTCTTTTAAGATAGGAAAAAAATCGTGATGATGTATCCATCCTTCAGAAGACGAAGACAGAGCAGAGACTATCTTTATGTCTATCTTTCAATATACTGTTCTGAAACAGTGGTTCAGCATACAATCAGGGGGTGTCAATCTGTAACAAATTAGCATTACATACACACTTTGCAATTGCGTTACTAGAAGACTGAGTTGCCATGTGAAGGACCTTTAATTAGAACATAATGGAAGAATAAGCTTCTATCTAGTGTTATGATTCCACCACAATCAGAGTATACTAGTAAGTTGCCCGCCCTTCGCTGCGGGTCTCAACATTACATGGGGGTCTCAACACAGAACTCATAGGTCAATTCTTAAATCAGATAAAACATCTAGTTATAGAAGTTCCAAAAAAAAAAATTAAAGTATCTGTGTAATCATACGGTAATAGAGTGACAATAAATTATTCAATAAAAAATTGCATGTAACGGGATATCTATATGTAGCTCTATTCTCTTTCTTGTTCTATCGATGAAAAAAAAATTTATATTATATTTTAGATATAAAAGTCTGAAAAGAGGTTTATATTATATTTCACTATTGAAAGGTATAAAAGTCTATGACATCTCTCTTGGTGTTTATCCAAGAGTTCATGAGTTCAATCCCAATAATCTCTTAGTGTTTATTCAAGAGTTCATGAGTTCAATCCCAATAATGAAATTGTACGTAGTATCGGGGTAGGATGAGATTTATGGGTAGTTGTTAGGATTCCAATGTACCAAAAAAAAATATAAGTCTTTGTACTTATAGGTTCTTTATATTATATCATCGAATATAAATTTCGCACAAAAAAATTTTAAAAAAAAACATTACAGGGCCTGAGCTTTCACCACTAATAGTTCCCAAAATTATATCGCCAAGCCGCAAGCCTAACAAAGAAAATCTCTATTCTACATTAGAATTTGCAGTCAATGCCATAACTTCACCACTAATAGTTTTCAAAATTATGTTGCCAAGTAGCAAGCCTAACAAAGAAAATCTCTATTCTACATTACAATTTGCAGTCAATGCCATAACTTCTTCGCTGGCCAATTCAGGCCCTCAAAAGTGATGGATCACAATATAATAAATCTCTACACTATATAAAAAAAAAGCTGCCAATTCAGGCCCTCAAAAGTGATGGATCACAATATAATAATTCTCTATACTATATAAAAAAAGCACGGCCCCTAATTCTCTCTTGCAATATCTTTCACAACAAAGAATTAGAGGCAATATTTTTTTTTATCTGAATGATGTGATTTCTTATTAGTTCATAGTGGGAACCAAACGACGGACAACAGTCTCAATTACATCGAAGTAAAGAGCGACAACCATCAAGTGGCTGTACAAAGAATTAGAGGCAATATTTATACAAAATTAACCACTTATATGCAAGAAAAGATCATCTCAATTGATAATGATAAGTTTCAAAGAGCCTAACCCATTTGAAAGTAAGGATATATGCAATAAAAAAGGCTAGCATACTATCCAAAAAAAACCAATTACCATCTCTCTGTTTGTTCTATCTTTTTGCTGCGGCTTCCTTCCAAGTGGAGAGTTCTCAAACTTTCAAAACTCCATGACTTTAGAATACCATCATCGCCTCTTTTAAATACCGAAACGCAATCTTCCCACACAGTCTCTAATTGGAAATGCTTCTGCTGTTTTCTCATCACCAAGAGATTCAAACAGAAAACTTTGGAAGCTATATTCTCAGCAAATTCAACACCTCTTTTTTTTTTTCTTTTAAAACAGACACCATGTCATTTATCTTACAGCTTGTAATGTTACCAAGCCTCCGACGCTTCACAGTATCTCGAAAGAATGAATTTGCAATCAATTCATTAAAACACACATAGGCCATAGTTTGTGGAGATAATTAGACAAAATCCAACAACATCATCTTTAATCTTGGCCAGCTCATTAATTATCTTCTTAATCTTCTTTCTCATATGAAGAAGTAAAATGCAATGGGGTTGGAGGAGCCAGCATACCTTCTCAGTTGGAGTTCTCTCCACCTTTTGCCGAAGAACCACATATCCACCAAACTCATCCAAAAGTGGTAACCTTAGATTAAAATAGCCCGTCTACAGAAGATCTTAGGAGAGCAAAACAACCTGTGAGCCAGAGAGTCAGTAGAAGTCAGGTAGAAGCAAACTATATTTTTCTTTTTTGGCGAGATATAAAAAGAAGACCTGCATGCCAAGGACACTTGTGCTTATGATGGACAGATGGATGGAGTAGATTATCTCACTCGATAAAGACCCAAAAAGAAAGAAAGAAAAAAAAAACTAATGGAGCAAATCGAAAGGGCAAAATTGCCTACCTACTGGGGATAAATTTATAATCCCTATTATCAAATATGCAAGACATAAGTGAAGTGTAAATGAATAATATATTAAAAGATTGAAGGGTAAAGTTTCATGAACTACGGGATCTCTGGCTACTTAAACATTAGCCAAAAACTATCTGCAAACTAATAAAAAGCAAGTCATAGTTGATAGTCTTTGTATGCTTATACTAATGATTTTCCACAGACAAAGGAAGGCTACGGCAAAAAAATACCCGAGACGAATCACAAATTATCATTGATGGCAGCCAACTCAATAGTAGGAAAGCCCAAAATTTCCCTGTTGGCAGTTGCTAGTTCTTTTGCTCTCTTCCTTTGATCACTTGCAAACTACCAGCAGTTATAGTCTCTCTTTCATTGACACCCACCAACAAAAAGGGCTGTTGTTGCCTCCTAAAATGGCGAGCAAGTGGCGGCTACAACCTTGATTCTTCGTTTACAGCGTGCAACAATGCAAAAAACAGAGAGTTATAGTGATCACTAGAGCGGGTGACCCTGATTCTAACCACAAACTTTATAAACAAAGTATAATATGAAAAAAATTGAGACAGTTTTGAATTTCGTTGAGTTTTTTTGGTATGCAAAAAACATGAAATCTGCTCATATAGAGCTAACAGGAAATAAGGTGACCTGCAATGCTGCATGGGCTCCATGGGGAAGCTCAAAAACCAAGACATCTGCCCCCTTCAAAATAATTGTTAATAGTAAAAGTGCCGCTGGAACCAAAAGTCAGAAAATGTGATGCATATGAACTCTCCACAGCATCTGGTAACAAAATAGAAGCAAAATTCTAGCAATATAATTCTAAGAGCAGCAAAAAAAAACTACATAGAGAAAAAAAAAAAACAAAAACCATTGATAAGTTTAAACCATGAGAAGACAGTATCTCCATCAAAATTTTAAACCTAATAAAAAAGACAAACCATGACATATACTTACCTTAGAAAGGTGAATACTGAAGGGAGAGGGAAGCAAAGAAAGAGGTATTTCTTGGATTTTTTTTTCTTCTCCTTCAATTTAACTGACTTGTTCTTAGTCTCCTTTATGAATCTTCTCCCTACAACCACTAATCATCGAAGGATTACCGGAAAAAAAGTAGCAACCATGGAGCATCGGAGAGGAGAAGTGGCTTTTGTGTTCTCTGCACTCTTTTTTTGGTTCAAATATATTCCACTACTGAACTTGTTCCTTTTCATTTTTCTTATTCTCACGCATGCCAGCCACATATTAGACAGTTTTTTTCTAACAGCTGCCATCAGTTTCTTCAGTTAATTATTTAGAAAAAAAAGAATATTGAAATTGAACAGTTCTTATTCATACGTAACGTTTCACCCTGCTATATTTAAAAATCAGCAATATAGTAAAAGTTTCTCGAATCATTACACTTAGCCTAACAAAACAGGGTTCTCATTTATCGAATCGATACCAAAGCTATCATTAAACCAAATTAGGGACAGATTTGTCATAATAATATTTTCTTTAGGCAAAATGGTCAAATCACTTGATCTAAAACTTCCCTGTTTTAGTATATATAGATAATTTATAGAAACAGACCTCCATATCTTTATGTGATAGTCAACTGAAACATAATAATTATTCCCACCCAAGAACAATTAATGAATAAACCGAATCCCAAATGGGAAGAATCGATAACAATGGGCAGCTATATCTATAGTACTAATGATTAAAGAGATGCAATTAATGGTTAGGCTAGTAGTGTACACACATACAGATCAAATAAAATACTAATGAAGACAAGGTGCTTGCAATTTAGGATCCCAATACTCAGTCCAAGGCTTTGAAGCTGTTTGTGTCCAACTCCTCTATGTTGTTTTGTTTCATGAAATTGACAATTGCCTCAAATTCATCCTGCGTCATTTTGTATTGGTTGGTCATTTGTTGTTCTTCTCCTCTTCCTCCCCCTCCTTGGTCTTCTAATTTCTCCTCCTCCTCCTCCTCCTCCTCCTCATCATCATCATCTTCTTCTTCTTCTTCTTCTTCTTCTTCTTCTTCTTCTTCTTCTTCTTGGTCTTCCAATTTCTCAAAATAATCACCATCATCATCATCATCACTGTCGGCAAAGTTGAGATGGACCCCAGACTGGATGACCTGCACGCCTGGGATTATTGGGGCCTCAAATCGTGCCCAGATTAGCCGACCCAAACCAAAAATATTGCAATAGCGTACATGCTCTGCTTCCACTCCCCGAGTATCCAAATTATCTGTATATTTGAGGTGGAAGCAAAACCCAGACTTCCCTAAAACATAACAATACCAGGAATAATCAATAAACCGATCTGGAAAGGGAGGAGCAATGACATAGGCTAAGGTCAGACTCCTTAACATACGTGGCCGTCCTCTGTCGTGGTGTAGGAATGGGACCACAAAAGAAGAAGAAGAAGAAGAAGATCCATTAATATTAGTAATGCTGTTGCTGCTGCTGCTACTTTTGTATTCAAACCATTCTGGGATTTCATCCCCAGGGATCCAAAACCGCATGGATCTAAGAAGGTTTAGTGGTGCGACTACTCTCGAATCCACAACTCTCTTGATCAAACTACACGCATCCAACATGAAGCAATTTGCAAACTTTAAATTGCAGTGTTCCAAAATTGTGGCTATCGCAGATGATGAAACAGATGTTAGTGAAGTGCAGTTGGCGGCATCCAAATGACTTAGAGTAGCAGGAAGATGTTGTATGCATCGGAGTCTCTTGCAATCTCTTACATCAAGCCATCGTAAATTAGAAAGTCGTTCGATGGCTTCGGACCCCAAGGACTCAATACTGGTCCCACTTAAATTTAGTGATGCAAGTGATACATTAAGATCACATATGCTTTCCGGAAGACTGGTAATGCTGGAGCATCCACTGAGTGAAAGTGTTTTCAGACCTGTCAATCTCCCAATATCACTTGGAAGACTCCTTATCTTTGAGCATCCTGAGAGTACAAGTGTTTCCAATCTTTCCAACCGCCCAATCCCGTTAGGCAGAGATTCAAGATTCTCGCAGGAGCTGCAATCCAACCTCACAAGTCTAGTGAGGTTGCAAATCGTATCAGGAATGCTTATTACTTTTGGCCCTCCGCCAATAATCCAGAGCTCTTGCAGACAATTTAGGAAACCAATTTCGCATGGCAGACTCTCCACAATCTCACCAGCAACCAATGTCTGCAGTCGGGTTAAATGCCCAATGCATGCTGCTGTTACCTGCTTTATCCCATTACTGTATATAGATAAGGTCTTTACGGTTGAAGGAAGCTTTGGAAGTTCCCTGATTCTGCGGCACCCACTTAAATTAACCTTTTCAAGTGATGTCAAACGTAGATCACTTGGAAAACCACACAGATTAACGCACTCCGAAACATTTATCATGGTGAGCTTCCGACAAAGCTGGAGCGAAGAAGGGATTTCAACCAAGCTTGAACATTCCCCTAGATACAACTCCTCAAGATTTGGGACTCCCGATAAATCCATAATCTTAATCAACTCCTTAGACCCCCTAAGGTCACAAACTTTCAAATTAACCAGAGGCTGCAATGAAGAAAAACACACACACACACACACAAATTTAAACCACATCAGAAACATTTAAAGTACTTCGAATTAAGACATCTTAATTTGTAATTAATTTGTTCCTAAAATTTGTATAAAAGATTATTTGAGTACATACCACATTATCTCCTTCCCAAAGCTGTGTAAGGCTGCTCCCAGGCATTTTAAGATAGACCATATTCTCTGGACAAAAATTCGATGGCAAAGACGGAGATGGATAGAGATCCCAGCGGAGTAGCCTAAGAGTATTTGGAAGATATTCAAGCCCTTGTTGTGCAAGATGAAGCTTGGAGATGGGATTCTTTGTTGGAATATCATTGTCATCCAAACAATAGAATCGAAGCAGCCTTAGATTGTCCATTTCCTCAAAGACTTTGGGACTTAATTGAATTATACGGCTAACTTGGGACATATCTAGTGACAAAGCTTCAACTCTTTCAACTCTCTGATCATCATTATACGACAACAAATCAAAAAAAAAATGAGTACTAACATGTTAAATTAGAGGATAAAAAAAAAACCAAAATCAATCAATCTACAAAGATGGATACAAATATAATTTTCCAGTCAGTGATTAACATCGTAAGTACCTTGGGTTTATTTAGCACTTGGAGTATATCATTATGACGCCACAACCGGCTTCTTTTCCGAGGATCCCAACGATCTTCATCCAAAACAATCTCTCTGCACATTTGTTGTATCAAGTCATGCATCTCTACTTTTTCCTCCTTGCCACACACAGACACGGTAATAAGACACCTATCCTTAAGATGTTCTATTGCATACTTAGCATCTGTAAGAATTGCTTCAATGTGATGTACAAACCACCCATTAAAAACACAAGCAATATCCAAAAGTATTTGTTGCTCGCGCCACTCCAGCCCATCATAACTTAGCTTTAGAACATTTTGAATGTCCCTGTGAGGAGTGTTTTTCAATTTCCTTAATGCACTTTCCCAGATTTCCTTATCCTTCTTGAACAGATCGCAACCCAAGACTTTAAGGGCCAAAGGATTGCCTTGGGCAAGTTGTATCACCTCCCCAGACAGTCCTGTGAAACATGGATCCGTACTGACGACGATACCATTCCCTCTAAATGCATGTGATTTGAAGAGTTGAAGAGAATCCTCATCCTCTAACTTCATAACCTCGTATATGACATCGCATCGATGTTCAAGAACTTGTCTGTCCCTGCTTGTTACGATCACTCTGCTTCCGGGGCCAAATATTTGATGATGATCTCCTCCAATGAGTTGTTCCAATTGNTAAAAAAAACATAATATGTACAGAAAAAATGGGTAAAAAAAAAAAAAGGCAGGCGTGTAATCATGACTCATTGGATGGAATGGTACCTGAAGTTATGTGAATCCCAGCCTTTTAGATTGGAGATGTGGGACAGAGCATCTTTCCATCTCTTTGCCTTGATGTTCATATCTGATTTTGCTTGGACCTTGATGAATGCTTTCCCGAAATCACCCTGCAGCTCTTGAACGTGGGTTGGATCCACTCCGTAGAAGACTGGTAAGACTGTGTATTGGTTCAATGGATGATGAGTTTGCATGATGCACTGCTCATGGATTTGGACAAGCTCATCCAAGCACCAGGGAGAATCTGCATAGTTCTTGGAGAAGATCACCACAGAGATGTTGGATTCTTGGATTCTTTGTAAGAGAACGGGCGAGATATCATCTCCTCCGCGAAGACCCTCCTCGTCCAGGAACACCTCGATTCCCAGCTTGGCGCACAGAGCTTCTTTGAGATTGTTAGTGAAACCAAAGCGGGTATCACAACCCCTAAAGCTGAGGAACACATCGTACTTCTTCATGAGGCCATCATCATCATCTTCATTGCAGCTGGTTACAGCAGTACCAGTACTACTGGATGAAGGAGAAGAAGAAGCAGCAGCAGCCACATTATAAATCACTGAAGACTCAGATGAAGATCCCATAATCTTTCTGAATATGGTGCTGCGACGCCAGACGAGACCATAGATGAAGATGAACATGAAGAAGAAGAAGAAGAAGAAACCATAACTGAAGTTGAGGAAAATATCATCCTTCTTCTCCATAACTAGAGAGAGTGTTGGATCTGAATTATGACGATTGAAGACCACAAAAGTTTGAATTATAATAGTGTTAGTTGAATAACACTATTATATGTGTGGAAATTAAAAAGAAAAATCTTGACTCTGGGAGGATGCCTTAAGTCTCTCCATATATAAAAAAAGTAATGTGAAATTAGATATTTGAGCTTGAACTCTGATGTATTTTAGTGCTGTAAAAAGACAAATATTGATCTTTCTTAGCAATTGGGTCGTTTGCTCAAAGTCTTCACGCGGTGTAAACACACTAATGGGCTGATGTTGGTTGTTTGCAAGTATGTATGCATGTATGTAGTACCTTTTTTTTTGGACAATTTTTTGAGTAGTGTGGACTCAAATTGCACTTACTCACTGACTTTCTTTCTAATTAATGGAATTAACTCAAAATTGATTTCCTTAGTTGATCCAAAACCTATACCTATACCTATGAAATGAAACAGAGGTTCATCATACAGTAGGTGTCAATCTGTAACAAGCTTTACACATTGCAATACAAAATGGTTCTTTGCCCACACACTTTAGAGAGAACTTAAAAGTCTCCGTTCCCTCCCTCCCTCGCAAGCAACATCATAAGCTGAGTGTATGCCAATCTCCGTCCCGGTCCTAGAGTTCCCATGTGAAGCATCTTAGAACATAATGGAAGAATGAATAATAAAGTTTGCATGCACTGATCATGGATTTGGACGAGCTCATCCATGCACCAGGGAGAATCTGCATAGTTCTTGGAGAAGATAACCACAGAAATCTTGGATTCTTGGATTCTTTGTAGTAGAACGGGCGAGATATCATCTCCTCCACGAAGACCCTCCTCGTCCAGGAACACCTCGATTCCCAGCTTGTCGCATAGTGCTTCTTTGAGATGAGTAGTAAAACCAAAGCGGGTATCATACCCCCTAAAGTTGAGGAACACATCGTACTTCTTCATCAGACAATCATCTTCATTGCAGGTTGTTACAACAGTATTACTAGTACTACTTTGATGATGATGATGATGAAGAAGAAGAAGAAGAAGAAGCAGCAGCCATATTAATAATCACTGAAGATTGAGGTGGAGATCCCGAAATCTTCCTGAATATGGTTCCAAGAGTGACGAGACTGTAAGTTTCCCTAGAGCTATTATGACATTCATAATATGCACAACAAGCAGCAGAAACAAGGGAAACGAACCAAGAACCAAGTGAAGCAACATAAACCGTATAACAATTTTACATACCTGGAAGATTAGGATCTTTCACCTAAATTGTGTAATCGAATCAGCTAGAGCAAGACAATGGCCTGGCTCCTCTACGGTATCCACACGAACCGTGACCGGCTTGGAATCGTCACACGAATCAAGCCTCGAGCACCCCCGGACTAATGTGCTAGCAAGAGTAAATCGGGAGCAACAATTTTGTTGTGTTTGTGTGTATGGTTATCTTCTTTCTTTCACAAAGAAGAAGAAGTTAAAGGAGAGAGTGTTGTGCTCTGAATTGCAAGAGCAAAAACGTGAGAGAGAGGAGGAGTGTGATCTGATCTCAATAGTGCCCAACCCCACTCACCATTATGCATTAGACAATTAGGCATAATGGCCAACAAAGTGGACCCAAGTAATGACCATCATCACTAAGTGTTTCCCACTTAGAAATCAGATAAAACACACCACACACACTCATGTCTGATCAATAATTCTGATAATTATTGATCCCAAAACGGCCCTGGTTCAACCATGGTCCAACCACGGTCCAAACATGGTCCAACCACGGTTCAACCATCTGCTCGAATCAACGGTTCTATGTGTGTGACCCTGTAGGCACTTGTAACGTCCGGCAATAATTGTAAAATCTCATTTTATAATTATAAGCAAAGAGCGGCGTCTAGCAACACATCGTTGCTACCCGAACGACAAGATCAGTACTGATTCTCTATGCCTCGGAATATGTCATCATCCCTTCGTCCCATTATCAAGAACAAACACGAGACATGGAATATGTCAATCTCGTATATGTTTAATCTATGTTTCTTGATCCCCGAATTAACTGTATAAAACGGATACCCGTGATATCACCATATCACCTAATCCGAGCATGGCCATGCATTTAACAGTTCAACTCTATCAAGAAACCATACGATAATATACCTGTTATATGGGTCGGACGAATCCCCTCTTGATCAATCAAAACCCACTACATACTCGGCATATACCCATTGATTACCCTTATGTCCACCTAGTTACGGATGACTAGGAATAATATCAAAGTACATGATTCATATGTTGGATACCTTGACGATCTCAGGTCGGAGGACAGTACATCTATAAGAACCACTAATGACATACATATAACGTTCCATGTAGGGTTCTTATGTGGGTCGGTCCAGTCCACAAGTTCTCTAACTTGTACCCGTATGTAGAATTCATATCACATATGCAATTCTCAACATA
>JAKUCV010007572.1:0-10769 GCA_028386065.3 Turnera subulata
GAGAGTAGGATTCTTGTGATTAGAAATCCTAGGAAGTCTTGAAGTGAGGTATCTTCAAGCAAGTATATTGAGGTTCATGTGACTTGAACTCTCAGGTTGTAACGGTTTGTTAAGCACCCGTAAGCTTAACATAGATAGTGAAATCTTCAAGTGAGACTTGAAGGGCTGGATTAGCCACACTAGTAGAGTGTGTGTGAACTAGGATAAATCTCTTGTGTCCTTCATTCTTTTAATTCCGCATTCAATTCCTGCTTAATTCGATTTTATTCGATTATCGCTATTCACCCCCCCTCTAGCGAAGGGCTATTGTTCTAACAGACACTTATCTTGATTGATTTTGGCTTGCATTTACTAAAAAATTGTATATATTGTGTAGTATTTTACATATTTTCAGTTATTTTATAATCTAGAAACACTCCTCTCGAATTTGTTGATTTCATGTATATTTTTATAATAATGTGAAAAATTTTCAGCAAAATGAGCATAAATTAATTCAAAATTTTGTGCACAGCTTATTCATATAGCCTTGCAACAAACTATTCTACGTTAAGTTTAAGAACAATTCATGATCTACGGCAGAATTGTAATTTTAAATTCAACTTCGAAACAGATTTTGATTATTTATTCCACATTGGTTATTACCTTAATTATTGTGGATAATTCTTACAGCATGTAGAGACAGTTTCTACGAGTTGGAAATAATGCTTGGGGTGGTAGGATTTTTCTCTTCCCTCTCTTTCTTTTAGAGAAAATCCTAGATTAACAGATTGGGCTGCCGCCTACGACTTTCTTTCCGGCTGTAAACCCCCAACCAAAATTTTTTCCAATTAGTTTTTTTATTTTTGATTGTTTAGTCCCAATTTTTGTGAGTTTATTTTTTTCTTTACGAGCTCTTCTCACCATTTTAAGTGTTTCAAATAGGACTATAGGAGCCAAAAGTCTTGGAGGAAGATTGAATGGGAATAACTATTCTATTTCTACTGCAAAAATTTACCAACAAAGAAATATTTCCCCCCACAAGTATGCCTCATCTTCACTGTTCGCTTGGTGGTTGTTACACAGACCATATAGGAAATGATGCCAGTGGGAGCACTATGCCTTTGTCAATTCTCTTTTGAAGGATATAAATCTCCTTGTGTATTTCTATGTAGTAGATTGAGAAGAATTAACATGGTATAAAGGACAGTATCAGTCTCCACTCTTGTCTCGAAATTTGAAAAAATAGCAAAAAACTAATGTACTAACCGCTAGGGAAAACGATCGAGAATAAGCGAATGGCTATAATGAGTTATTAGTTCCGGACGAGAAGCTATAGGGTCCGTACTATTTCAAAAGTATCGTTTTGGGGTATGTATTATTTCTTGTCCCTTTTACGGGTATGCACTCTTATTTTTTTTGTTCCTTTTAGGGGTCTCGGGCAGCCCCATGATCACGTGGACTGCCGGAGACCTCTAAAAGGGACGAAAAATAAGAGTCTAGACCCGTAAAAGGGACAGAAAATAGTACAGACCCCCAAACGATACTTTTGAAATAGTACGGACTCTATATATGCGATTTACCCAAAGAAGAATGCTTATTTTCTCGAAACTAAAAAAAAAAACTACAATTTGGAACTTAAATTTGATGATGTTAAATCAGTTAAGAAGAAATTATTCAAGTTCCTACTAAATCTCATTTCCTCATAGATATTCTAACTAGTACGATGTAGCGACAAAAAGAAAAATATTAAAAAATATTAATGACTCCTTTTTATTCAAAATAAAATGGTGTTGTGTATATTTTTGTCTACATATATTTTTTCTAAGATAAATTCCACCATCCAGTGATCCAACAAGTTTTGTCAGAACACGATACAAACATTTTGGTAGTATATTTCAAACTCAAAGCTGAATCTTCTACCGTATATAAATTGTGAGTTGTATTCCTATTAAACTCAAATTTTTTTTTGGAAACAATGAAAAAGATACACTATAAATAAAATTCACTTTAATCAAATACCATATGGTTTTTTATGAAAATTGTTAAAGTTACATTGCCTTTGAGATAAAATTTTTTTTTTCGTCTTCTGTATTTTTTTTTAACGGATGCTTATGTTTGACAATTTTTTTAAAAAAATCTATAATTTTGAATAACTTTAATATGTCAACTAAAATATAAATAAAGTGTATTAAAAATATGCATCTTTTTTTCATGAAGATGATAGTAACGAAATCAAAAATAATTTTGTCTTATATCACGATATCACTGTGAATTTTTATAGTGTCAAATATTAGTTGTGTAATATTGTTTCAAAACAATAGTACAGACCTAAAGAAAACATAAATAAAGCATATACATATAAAAAAAATATGCAACTAGTGCACATAATTGTACATATAAGATAAATTATTTAATTCACATACTTCTATTAAAAAATAAAATATAGTGCAAATTAGGTTTTAGAAATGACAACGGAATGTGTTGTGACCATAAAGGGCTGCATAAATTGGTTGCTGCAGAAACCAAATCATCAGCCAAATAGACTGAGGCTGTGGATGATGTTGTTCTTAAGAAAACCACGAAGCAACAGCGTGAGAAGGAATAGTTGGTGGAAATGAATATAACTTAAGAGGAAGGCATCCAAAGCCATGACATTGAAGAAGTGGATGGTTTAACAATGACTCATGTGCAAAGAATTGGCCAGAAGCTAGTGATATGGCTCAACAACAAGAGTCTGATGTGGTTGTTGAAAAATCAAGTCCTAAGGGGTGTAGGAGGTAAAAATAAAAGAGGGAAAAATGGTGAGCCTGAATCAGATAATGGGATGGACCTTGAGAAGAAAAAGAATGAAGAACATGGGAAGACGTCCCCTGTCAAGAAGATAGACAACACCAAGACCAAAGCCTATTCACTCAATTCTAGAAAACTTCTTCACTCAATTCTAGAAAACTGCACATGTGGTTTGTACCCCAACCCTACAGTTTTCTAATCAGAAGCCAAATATGCATTCAGTCTACAAAAATATGATCATGAAAAAATTTATCTAGATTGAGTCTGATGAAGAGGGTACTTAAGAGAAGATAGAAGATTATAATTGGATAGACTTGTCCAAAAAACAGAAGGAAAATGATGATTCACACAAAATCAAGAATCGTGAAAATAAGAATCAAGAATAGGATGAAAACAATCAAAAAGAAGATGAAGATGAGGATAAGAGTGAGAAGCATGATGTAGAGAAGGCAACCAAAGAAGAGCAAAATGTGGAAAAAGAAGAAGATAAGGAGAAGAAAAAAAAGAGGAAGATGGTGAGCCAACTAGACAGAAAAGTGTTAATCGAGTTGCTGGTAGTCTTTCAAGAACCTATATTGATATTTTCCAAGCAATTATTGCAGATGGATTTGATTTAACAGTCGTTTGATATGTAAACCTCCTAATTCTTAAGATTTAAATGTTTTGGACCTTGGATTTTAAAGTGCTTTTCAGTTTTTGCAGTATAAGGAGGCACTGAAATCCGTTGCTGAGCTTGTTGTTGCGGTTGTGAAGTCGTTCGAAGTTTCTTTAGCGGTAAAGTTCAACAGCTTTCAATTCAATTAAAAAATGATAATGTATTGGTACATCAGGTTTTAGATAAGTTTAATTGAATATTATTTTGAATTTTTTTTTTCCTATGGTGACTGGCATGTAGTCTCTTTATTTTGAAATTCAATTGGTTTGAGGTATTAGACTTACGATAATTTCTGAAATAATTTTATCTTAGGAATACAATCTTTTTTTACATTACGTTTTAATTTAGTTTCTTTCTTCTTTAAATGTTTAAATCTCTTTAGTTAGAAGAATTTCCAACTATATTTATTTCTATATATGTAAAAAGAAATTGTGAATAAGAAAATCCATTGCTATTTTTATCGACTTCTTTACAGAATCAGACCACTAATTTTTGTCTCCATTTATCTCACCAAATTTATATCAAGATAATCTCCCAAAACATAATCTAAAGGGATTCAATCTTAGTAAAAATTAGGGGAAAAAATTGGAGCCAAAGTGTAATTTAAAACGATTCTATCTTAACAAAAATTAGGGAGACAAATTCAGAGCATCATTCGTACTGTTTTAGCCACTTCAAGATGGAATTCTTCATATCTTTTTGGAGGAAATTTATTTATATCAAAGTTAGGAGAAATTTTATTCAATTCAAAACTGAACATAACCAGTTTTTCTTCTTGTTTCTCTTCTTGTACTTTTTCAGAGAGGCTTTTAGAATTCACCTCCAAAGAAATCTTCATACTCCATCAACTTCATCCAGTGAATCTTTAACATACATATCTTGAAAATCGATCTTCCTCTCATCACAATTCCAGAGAGATACTTTCCCTAGTTTTAGTTTTTTGAATTACAAAGGCACTAGGAACGAATAAAAAAAAAAAACACAGTGCACTTGATTATTTAAGGTCAATTTTGTAAACAACCATTAATTACCTAGATAGTCTTTAAAATTGAAATAATAATTATTATATATTCTTTGATTGACTAGATAAGGGTTAAGTATGTAAAAAGGTATTTAAATATTCCTAGAAACTCTCAGTACGACTTATATTTTGAAACAAAACAAAACATCTAAAACGTCTTATAAAAAAGAATGGAGGGAGTAATATTCTCTTGTGCTCGAAGTACAGATAGATACAAAACAGAGAGACTAAATAATGAAGAAGAAAAACTATAATACACTAAGAGAGACATTATACTTAAAGGGAGTTTGATAAGTAAGAAACTTTAAAATGGGACCGTAAAAATGAAAACTAATTGTTGAATTAATTTAAATCTTATCAAAATGACGGATAATTTGAATGAAAATTGATAAAAGTCTTATTGCTTAAAATTTTAAATTGTACCAGAGAAATGGAGATATCTAACCTAATATTATTTTTGGTTTCAGATAACCATACCTCTCAATATCGATCCACATGTCAAATTTTGATTGGTCATAAATATTCATAAAAACTTCCACATATTATTACTATATTTCTCTAGAATCCTATATTTCAACTCCTGAGAAGTATGCATGTTATACATATATACAATATATAGAGTGTATTATAAATGATGTCTCTTCTTTCATTAAAAACGATAGGAATGAATTCTACACAATTTCGAGTGTCTCATATCCCGATATCACCGACTCATATCTCGATATCACTTACAAATTTAGTAGTAGAAATGTAAAATAAAACACATATATTAAAAAAACATGCAACTAGTGCACATCATTAAAGACATAAAACAAACGATTTTATTCACATACCTCAATACAAAAAAATGCATAATGCAAAGTAAGTTTTGAAACTGACAAGAGAAAGCTATGAAATATGAAGTAAAATTAGCAGCAATGTTGTTCATTAAAAACATATATAATCCCTAATTTAATCAGCAACATAAACCTACAAGTTTTTATAACTAATTATGTCGCACTAATAGTTTCATATTAATAACATATATGATGAATATGTTATAAATATAGGTATTTTATTGTGTGATAAACGAAGAAGAAGGATTGGAGATGAAGAAGAAATGGAGATAATAAGGAGAGCAACGGTTCTGCTATTTTCTTATTCAATGGAAGTAGTAATATAAATATAATACATAAGAAAAATATCTAAAGAGGAGGGGCCTGTAGGTGGAGCCAGTAAACATCACATTCACACATTCACATATTCTTTTATAACACTCCCCCTTGAATGTCATTGTACTGTAAGTAGAATACGACTTTTTGGGGTAACTGCCTCATTAAAAACCTTACCAAGAAAAACCCAGTGGGATAAAAACTTGGTGAAGGAAAAAAGAGTGCAGTGCGTATTCTACTCCCCCTCATTTTGGCATTTCTTGATAGCTTGATGTCATCGCATGTCAATCTCCTTTGTCAGCCTCTGGTGACGTATGCTTTGTCAGCTCACTTTGATATATCATTACTTTAGTTGGACAATGTAGGTAGCATTATTTTCATACTTTGATGTTGGAGCATCTTTCTTGCCATCTTGTTTTTGTGGTCCCAAGGATATAACAATTTCATGGGCAATGTTGTAGCAGATGTTTGTCTGTGCTTTATGTGGTTCAAATAAAAGATATGCACCTGCAAAATTAACTGTATTTTCTTCGGGCTTATAATGCCATATCTTATTATATTCCGAAGATAAGAGCATAGCCATTTCCTGTCAATAGGCTTATGGTAAAAGCTGCAGGCTTCATATTACCAACATGATATATTGCACTTTGATAGGGTGCTCCAGGACCATTGAGATTTTTCATCTCAAAAATACTTTCCTAAAAACATAACACGGTATTTGGAAGCTTCTTCAGGAGTTCCAATAATATTCAAATCACAATAATAATGAATATCACATATAAATATGCATCATAAATTCATATACTTATACACATATTGGTTTAAAACATGTACAGATTAATTTAGCTTAATTTTGTATATTCCCTGGAATTAGTTGCTTTAAGCAACTTGAATCCTTCAGGGATTCTCTTGCACATGTCATGACTTATGGATCCGTAAAAATATAGGCTGTAATAACATCCATTTGATGCATTTCTAATTATTTTCATATTATGCCAGACTTATCAATAATAATTGCATCCACCACAGGGGAGTATATCTCCTTACAATTAATACTAGGTCGTTTGGGTAAAACCTTGTGCTGTAAATCATGCTTTATATCTTACCATTTATTTTTCTTTTCGCACAAATACCCATTTTATGACCAACCATATTTTTTTATACCATCTGGTGTACGGACTACAGGTCTGAAAATTTCTCGCTTCACAAACGAGTCTAATACAGCCTTAATTACATTTCTCTATTTTCGGCCAATCATTTCTGTGCCTACATTCATCAATGTAGGTTCAAGATCCTCATTTTTACTTAGCGCTATATAAAATAATAAAAATTGTATTCCGTCGACGGTTATTTCACGTCGGTTCCATCTTATTTTTGACACTGTAATTGAGATCTCGTCATACTTATTTATTTCAAGTACCTGAGTTACTTCTGGAACTTTATCAATTGTGTCAGAAAACCTCTTCTGGAGGTCATTTAATATGAACCTCTACTGGAGGCCATCTTTTCTAACTAGGGCCATCTTATCTCTTTTGCTCCTTTCTCTCTATCGAGAATTTTGTTTTCTTTTGAAACCGAGTATTTTCTATGCTTCTTGCGTACTTTAGATTCATTTTAATTCTATACTTGTTCTTCTGGAACATTATTTTGATCAGGAGCATTCGCAGCTGGTATATAAGATTCGGTCACTTTATGTGTCTGGCAATTTCATATCAATTTTTTTTCTGCAAATGAATCATCTTTTGAACTTCAGGTTCACACTAATTTGTTTGAGGATCAACAACTATATATTGATAATATATTTCAATAATATCTTGATCCAACTGCTCATTTTCTCCCCCTGATGTTGGGTATACACACATATCAAATTAACAATAAGCAAATCTTGCTATAAATGAATCTCCAATACTTTAGTCAATAGTTTCAATAACGTTGTAATTGATGGAGACTCATACCCAACATCTATTCCCATTCTTCTTTAAAGACCAACTTTACTATGCTGTGGTGGAGCATTTGGTACATAATCAACGGTCCGAAGATGGGAGATATTTTGTGACCAATAACCAATTAAATGGGGAGACCTTATGATAACTTGTTGGCTTGATGCACACAAGTGCTGCTGCGTGTAAAATACCGTTTTCTCAAATAGTCATATTTCATCAATGGTCATGCAATCAATTGTCAATGTTCCCCCAGATCTGTTTGGGTTTATTTTCGATGATATACGTTACCCATTGAAGAAATATACCAGCATTATCAAGATATGTACCCGCAAGTGGCTTAATCATTAAAACAAGTGCGCACAATGCCAACTTGCGTCACACAATGGACCATCTAGTCGATGCATCGTAAAAATTACCTAGATGGTCAACACAGCAGATTTATCAGTCCTGCGTTCATATCCCAGAATTAATCCTAAACTTGCTGGTCTAGGCCAGTCTCATCTTAGGAAGGTCGTATAATTAATTTCGCAGCAAACAAACACAAGGAAATTCATTGACTGTAAAACTTCTGGTTTTTCAATGAATGATCCAATAACTTTCGTGCATCATTATTGATCCGGAATGGCCCAACCGGTCATGCCAACAATAAATCCATGAACCAACTTCAAGTTAGTGCCAGCTTCAGGCTGCTATTTATGTGTCAGCTTCAGGCTGGATAACTTAGAAAAAATATTTACTAGCTTCTGGCTGGTGCATACTAGCTATAAATTACATATCTATCAGCCAACTTCTAGTTGGTCACAGCTTCAAGCTGTATAAACTTCTGTATTTAAACACTTAAAATTTCTAGCTTCAGGCTAGAGCATTTCAGCTTCTGGCTGGATATGTTAAGTTTCAATTACTCAACTGATAGCTTCAGGCTAGCTATATATGTGCCAATTTTAGGCTTATTTCTGCCACTTATGTCGAAAAAGATCAGAATTATTGGACAATAATTAAAGTAGCGGCAAACTTTTCCAAAAGCAAAACTTCGAAGATTGAAAAGCTTTGGAGTTTACTGACAAATAATGCAAAGTTTTAATGTAACGCCCCGAATTTTCATAATTTGATTTTCGGGATTTTCAGAATTTTTACTCCAATTTTACCCTTGTGGATTTTTCCGGATTTTTGGTTATGGAAATAAATTACTTTCCTTTGGAATAATGTTTTGAGGTCGGCAATATAAGGGATTTGAGTTTCGTCGGAAACGGGGACTTGTTTCGGGGTGAAACGGAGTTTTAACGTAGTTGTCTGTAAAACTACGTCGTTTTGCCTAATGGGAAAACAAAAAAAAAAAGCGTTGACTGGCCAAGGGAGGGTTGACCGCGCCTTAGTCCAAAACGGCGTCGTTTTGGACCAGGCCGGCCAACCCTAACCCCATTCCTCTTTTTCTTTCTTTTCTTCTCTTTTCACTCTTCCTTCTCCTTTCTCTTTTCTCTCCCGACGACGCCCCCTTCTCCTCTCATCTTCATCTCTCTTTCTCTCTCTCTCTCTCTCTCTCTTTTCCCCTCATCTTCCTCTCCCTCTCCCACAGTTTCCGTCCAATTCTCCTCACCTCTTCCTTGTTGCTTTCACGACGCCACCCCCTTGAGCTTGAGAGTCGGTTCGACGCAGACGGGGACGGACGGTGGAGAGCTCGAGGTCGGGTCCACGACGAGCCGCAGTGTCTGGTGAGTGCCGCCGCTCCCGATCCTTATCCTCTCTTCCTCTATTTCTTTTGGTTTCCTGGTTCGTGGTTGCTATTTCCGTTTTGGTGGACTAACCCGATTTGGGTTTTCTTCTCTTTTCTTTTCGTGGCTAATCGGGGTGGTTACTGGTGGTGTTTTCCGGCAGTGGGGCTACAAGTTCGAGTTGTTAAGCCGATTGCTGCAGTCGAGTTGGACAACTTGTCCGGGTAAGGGTTCTTTACAAGTTCATGTGTATTACGTTTAAGGCTGTGTGGGTGTTGTGTTTTGACTTGAATATGTCTGAATGGTGGCAGATTTTTGTTTTGTTGGAGTTGTTTCCGATTATGGACTTGGATTCAGATGGGTGTTGTTGGGTTGATTTAGTTGGATGTTGGTTGGTTATGGCAGAATCGTTGTGGCTGTTTCTTGGTTGTTGTGGAGATATTTCCGGCGAGGTTCACCGGAATCCGGCGAGGCTTGAGATTTTTCCGGCGAAGGCTCGGGTCTTATTCCGACATTTAACGGTATTACCACGATGTGTAATTTCATGTTTTTAAACTCATTCATGGCATGTAATAATTAATGTAAGTATAATTGTGTATCGGGAATTAAAATTATTTAGTGGAATACCGTGTGCGGGGCTGTGAGTGTGTATAACCGGGAACTTACCGACACGGGTAGAACCATAGGCCGGGAACATTTGAGCTCGGGTTGACCTTGGATTTAAGTAACGGGCTTTGAGCCCAATTTCATACTCGGTTGAATATGGACTTAAGGAAGTGGGCCTTAGGCCCGGAATTGAATTTGGACATAATGAAAGGGCCTTAGGCCCGGGAACTATTTATGGACTTAGTTGGGCTTAAGCCCGGTGAACCTTAGGTCCCGATACTCGGAGTTTAGGTGAGAGAACATCTTGTCGGGCTTAGACCCGGGGATTACAAAATTGGCTAGCTAGGGACGGGTTTAACCCAGTTGAGCACTTAGTGATCATGAATGCACATTTCAGTTATAATTGTTTTGTAATATTTGTGTGAGCCGGTATTCAGGCACGGGTAACAGCTCAGGAGCTGGAGGATCTGTTTTGGGGAAAGCTCCGCAGGACAATCGTCGTTCAGGTGACTTTATATGTCTTTTTATGTTTGTATGCATGAGCCTGTTTGATTGGTTTGTTTGAGTTGCATGTCCTGTTTGCTAATATGCTGTGATCCGTATTGTGTGCCTAAGTGTACTATTTGCTTACGAGCATGATATTTGGATTGTTATGGAACATAACATGTGGAGTGATTTTGGGTGTTTTATGTGATGTACGGTGGGTCGGAGACCCGGATATTTGATTGAGTTGATTATTCACACAACCCTGTTAGATCACAACTCTTGGCACACATAAACTCATAACTTGTGAATAATGATAATGTACAGTAGAAGATAGGCTACTGTGTGCTGATGACCGGTTGGTTCGAGCAGGTAGTGATACCCCTCGGGTTTGCATGCGGGATAGCATGTGATATGCGGATTAGCATATGG
>JAKUCV010007573.1:0-16603 GCA_028386065.3 Turnera subulata
CTTGTTTTATTTTGAGCCAATGCCTAAGAGAAGTTGAGTGTTTTACCTTGTACAAATGGGTCCTAACTTCTCTTGCTCTTCTTGTACTTCAACTCTTGATCATATCTTCTCTTGAATTCTTGATCACTTTGGTTGAGCACTTGTTTGCTTGATTTCTTTTTGCTTCAAGGTTGTCATCAATTGAGCCAAGGTTTGTCATAATCAAAACTCTGAAATGAAACAAGGAGGCATGAGTTCTAACAGCCTAGGGGCGTGGGCCTACTTAATGGTGAAGATTATGCCCGAAAATTTGGTCCGAAACCCCGTAGGAACAAAATTAGAAACAAAATCGGAGATTTGGGCGCTTCTGGAAGGGGATGACCACCATGGCCGGCGGTCTTCTGCTAGATGTCCGCTAGGCCCGGCGGTCATGGGTGGATGTCTGCCGGCACGACCGTCGGTCACCCTGCGTGACACCCATTCTTTCCTTTTCCAAGCCCCAATCCCCCTAATTCAGCTGTGATTTGATCCTACCGTGTAATCAACCCCTAATCAACCCAGAATTACTCAATTAATTGATCATCACTCCCCTAAATCATTCCATAACTGATTGATTACTCATTAACACCCATTTTAAGCAAAATCATACCAAAACACAATATCTACTTAAATGATGATTTAACTCTGATTTTTCACGAAAATCAAAGCTAAAATTAGCCTGCAAGAAATGTGTTAATGGGCTAGATAAACTCTGGAGAATTCAATAACTTGGACCCATTCCTAATCTAAAAATAAATCATCTCAATATAATTGGGTTAAAAACAACTAAAAGAGCCCAAGTAATGAAATGAAATGTATTTTAATGTAAATAAACCTTATTATATATTTTACCTTAAGATTAAATCATCTCATTAATCCTAAGGTTTAAATGCTTAACGGTTTAGATTATCAAAATACATTAAATCTACTAAGTTAAATTCTTATCATACTTTAACTCAAAATCAAATCATCTCATTGACTTGAGCTTAAGCATGTTTGGAATCTAATTTTAGTAAAATATTCGTGGGTCAAATTTGGGTGTCCACACGGGTACAGTATCCCAGGGACAATTGCACCTGATCCGCTAACTTGTTAACCCTCACGAGGTATCGGACCAAAATGGCATTTTCGTACTGGAACGCAACCGAATACTGTGACACTACCAACAATGAGTCGCCGTAAGCCTCGATTCGTTCAGCTCCCATACCAACTAATATTTCAAGCCCAAGGATTAGTGCTTCATATTCGGCGTGGTTATTGGTACATTTGAAATCCAATTCACAAGAGAACAATGTAACCACCCCTTTCGGCAATTCAATGACCACCCCAGCACCAGCCCTCCCACTACTCCTCGAGCCATCAAAAAAAATTTCCATGGCCTTGCCTCAACTTGGGTAATCTCAAAGTCTCCGCAAGGCAAATATCCTAGGTCTTCTGACGGATGATCCGCCAGAAAATCTACCACGGCCTGACCCTTGACGGCCTTTTGAGGAACATATTCCAGGGAGAATTCTGACAAACCTAACACCCACTTCCCAACCCGATTCCGGAGAATTGGTTTGGAAAGCTTGTATTTGATTATGTCTGTTTGGCAGATGACCCGGGTTGTGGTGGATAACATGTAATGTCACAGCTTAGTACAACTGTAGTACAATGCTAGACAAAGCTTCTCTAGAGCCGTATATCACTGCTCAACATCCGTCAAGATGCGGCTCAGATAATACACCGCCTGTTCCTTCCCTGCGTCGTCTTCCTAGGCCAGCAAACTTCCGATGGACAAAAAGGTGGCAGAAATGTAGAGGATGAGGGGCCTGCCTGGTGTGGCCGGTGTTATCACGGGAGGACTAATCATGTATTATTTAATTGCCTCAAAAGCATGTTGATCCTCCTCATCCCATACGAATTCTTTGCCTAGCTTCCGCCTGAGCATCCAACTGAAAGGTTTGGTCTTGCCGGCCATATTTGTCACGAACCACCGAAGATAATTGATCTGTCCCAGCAGACTCTGAAGCTCCCTTTTGTTGGTCAGAGGCATGGCTTGGATTATGGCTTTGGCCTTATCCGGATCTACTTCAATACCCCGCTAATGAACTAGAAACCCCAAGAACTTTCCAGCTTTGATGCTGAAAGCACACTTAAGCGGGTTCAACTTTACTTTGTATCGCTACAATTGTTCGAAGACGGCCTTCAGATGGCCTACATGATTTTTTTTCTTGCGGGACATGACCACGATATAATCAATCTACACACTCAGGATTTTCCCGATGAAATTGTGAAAAATGAGGTGCATCAATAGTTGATATATGGCACCCGCATTCTTCAAACCCAACGGCATCTTGACCCACTCAAAGGTCCCTAATGCACCGGGGCATCGAAATGATTTTTTATGTACGTCATTTTCGGCGATCGCTATCTGGTTATAGCCTGAATATCTATCCATCAGGGTGAGCAGCTCATTTCTAGCCGCAGCGTCTACCAACATGTCAGCTACAGGCATATGATATTCATCTTTGGGTATGGCCCGATTAAGGTCTTGAAAGTCAATACAAACCCTAACCTTGCCATTTTTTCCCTAACCGAAACCACGTTAGACAACCACTCTGCATACCGAGAAGTGCCAATGAAACCTTCCTGAAGCAGTCTTTCTATCTCGGTTTTGATCGGGCTTTGATATTCGGCAACATTCTCCTCGGTCTTTGCTTAAATTGTTTGAAATTAGGCTTCGTTGACAACCTATGCTCAACCGTAGAGCGTTCAACTCCCGGCATTTCATGGTACTCCCAGGCGAAACACTCTTTGTTTTTCCTTAGGAGTTCGACAATTTCATGTTCCAGCTCTGGTTCCATCATTTCGGTAACGTAGGTAGGCCGAGGGTCTGCCTCAGTCCCTAAATTAATTTCCCGCAGTGGGTCCTGGGATCGGGAGGATTTGTCATCCATGGCCTCAGAGGCTGGCAGAATGTCATCAGCCACAGGCTGTGAGCCTTCTTGACCTTCATCCAAAACTAACTCTTGGCCATTTTCGGCCTCACAGACTTCGTTGACCACATCCACAGCCAGCAAGGCCGCTATGCGTGCCAACGTATCTAAACATACCATATTGCTGGAGCTATTTATCATTGAGCTCCTCGATAACCAGGCCAAAACACTTCCAACTTACGTGTGTCGGCCTAGGAGAAATTATGGGTGGTAGTTTCATTACAACCATGGATGTACCGCAAGAACGACCCCCCAGCTCTTCGTCCCTATTGGTCTCTTGGAAATAAATGGGGACTGCGCCTTCTTGGAAATACCAACCATCGGCGAAATTCTGCCCCCCGAACCCTGTGAACTGATCCCCTTGCACTGCCTCAACCTCATTTCTTGCATTCCACATGAAAAGAGTCTGGTGCAAGGTTGATGGTACCGCCATGTTACTGTGAATCCAATCTCGCCCTAACAGGGCGTTGTACGTAGTCTTTCTTGGGACTACAAGAAAAATGTTGCCGCCATGGCCCTGGATCCGACTTCAATGTCGAGGGGTAACATTCCCAACAACTCCGCTTACTCCCCAACAAATGAATAGATGGTGATATCTGTTTCTCGGAGACTCTCTGCCCCTTTGCCGATTCTACTCAGCAAAGTTTTGGGCACTATATTCAAAGAGGCACCTCCATCAAGTAGCACCTTCCGGACTGGTATGCCCTTAAAATGTGCGGTGATGTACAAAGGCTTCAAGTGCCTACTTTGGTCAATTGTTGGCTATGGGAATTTAATGACTGCTGAAGACGGTGCGCTTTTGCTTTCCTCCGTATGGGAGGTGTTTTCGATGTCGCTAAAGCAAGCCACAGCCTCTGCATGTTCATCTTCCATCACATCCCCCTCTAGGTAACGGGCCTGATTCGGCTTAGCCAAGAAAGTTCGGGGCAAAACGTAGGCCATGTTAACCGACACTTTCATCGATACTGTCCCGAACTTGTTCCTTGATTCTTTCAAGTCTTCCTCCTCATCTAGGTCCAGGTCTTCCAATGCTTTAATCATCCTTTCACTACCTCTAGTGTAATGCCCTGGATTTTTGGTTATTAATTTTTATGGATTTTTTCGAAAATTTTTAGAATTTTATTTCCAATTTTGCCCTCGAGGTATTTTCGAATTTTTAGCCTTGGAAAATAAATTATTTTTCTTGGGAAATATGAATTTTATTTTGAAGGTTTTTGGTGATCGCGTTTCGTTGGTTTTATGTGTCTTGGGCGGATGATGCGGGGTTCAAGTTAGTTTGAGTCAAAACAACATAGTATTAGGAAAAAAAACAATAACAGAATGTTGACTTGAGGGCGGGTTGACCACGCCCAAAGACAAAACGACGTAACTACATAGTATTGGGAAAAAAAACAATAACAGAATGTTGACTTGAGGGCGGGTTGACCGCGCCCAAAGACAAAACGACGTCGTTTTGTTTTGGGCGGGTCAAAACCCTAACCCTTCTCTTCCTTTTCCTTTCTTTTCTTTTCCCCTCCTTTTTTTCTTTCTTTTCTCTCCCGAGCCGCCGGCCCATGTTTTCCACCCGATTTTTCCTCTCCTCTTCCTGGATTTGTCTCAACGGTTTCATCTCCTTATCTCTTCCTTTCCCCCTCCTCTTTTCTTTTCTTTTTGTTTTCTCCACTTCCCCGACTCGTCATCATCTCTTATCTTCCTAATTCACCATTCTCTCCCTTGTCTCTTCTTCTCCTTTGCTCCTTCGAAGTTGCTACCATTAATGTGTCATCACCGCGGGTTTTTGGACGAGAAGGCCGAGGCGAGTCGCCTCGAGTTGTGGAAGGAGAAGACGGGCCGTGTTCTTCTTTGGATCTCGTTGTCTTGAGTTTGTGTCGCCGCTGCAACTATCGGGTTTAGTGAGGGAGGTTCAGTCTCGGCCTCTGCACATGGAGGACCTGAGATCGGTTTTTACCGCCGCGGATTTTGGGTGAGCCACCCTGCCTCTTCTTCTTTCTTTTCTTCCAAATTCAATTGTCGTGTTAACCGGGCTTGTTGTTCTTGTCGGGGTATTTGCGTGCGGTCGGTGGTGGCTGTGTTTCTGTGGTCGGGTTGTTTGCTGCGGGTTGTGTTCGTGATTGGGTTATTACCGACAGCGGTGATCGGGTTCAGTGCTTCTTGCTCCAGCAGTGAACTTGCAGGTTAGGTTGAGTGTGGTAGATTCGAGTCGTGCCCGGAAATTCTCTAGTGGGATTCGACTTCCGAGTAAGGATTTAATCCCTCAATTCTTTTCTTGTTTCGGTAATTGATGTTCTGCGGGTCGGATTGTTTCGATTGATTGCTGGATGTTTGCGTGACTTCCGGCGTGAGATTTCAGGCTCGTGCGGGCAGGTTTGTCTCAGACAAAGAGGCTATAGAACGGGTTTGGACTGTGAGAGCTCGATTTTCGGGTAAGGACTCAATCTGTTCATTGTTTCTTTTTCTTCAATTCGTGTTTATGCCTGCGGTGGGTGAGTTTCGAATTGAATGTTGTGTTGGTGCTTGGTTGTGTGGCCGACAGAGTTGTTTGTGTTTCTGGTTTGGGGCCAGCGAGGTTGGTTTTGGACGAAATACTACAGATCCGGGTTGGACTGTTGATTCGGTGAGTTTCCTGCGATTTTTTTTTTCTCTTCTTTCCAGAATCGTTGATGCTTATGTGGATTGTGTTACTGTATTTGAATCTGGATTGGGTGCTGTTGGATTTTGGTTGAGTAGTCGGGGTTCCTTTTCTCGGTTGTTGGGGTGTTTTCCGGCAAGGTTATCGGAATCCAGCGAGCTCGGAAATTTTTCGGCGAGGGCTCGGGTGTTGTTCCGGCGAGGCGGGGTATCCCGGCATTACACAGGTTTTCTGATCGATGATCAGGAGTTGTATATCAGCAGGTGGCAGTGTTATCCTCTCCTCGGGTCGGATCCACAGAGTTCACAGCATACACGTATTATATATTTTGTCTTCCGCTGCATATTCGTTGTTATTTAATTTATTGTATAATTATACATTGATTATGTTTTTTGTATCGTATCCCGAGTAAAAAGGGCAATTTGGGCTTTTCACATGTTTTAATTAATTTAATTGAATATTTTGGGATACGGGTGTTTCAGTTGGTAGTGGAGCATGCTGTAGATCCTTTGGGATGTGTGGATATGTTTTGTGCCTTTATATGCATGAGCCTGCTCCTTTTTGAGTCGTTTGTTGCACTGTCATATGTATTTATTTACTAGTCATATTATGGATCCGGTGGAGGACACGCACCTGTTGAGGGTCGGAGTGATCCGGTATTGTCATTGAAATGACATGCTTACCTTTACGGTTTAGGCTGTAGCAAGGTTTATATTTTGTGGAATATCCACTGCTTCGTTAGAGTCGGTGTAGACTGTTAACTTTTTGCTTATGTTTCTTGTCTATGGAACTGGCCAATACAAGTAAGAACCATGGATTTCCTTTTGGATGTTACATCTGATAAGTAATGATCTATTGCGATTCTTATAGATACGATTCTTGTGATCTTGGTGATCATGTTCTTTGTGGTCTGACTGGCTGAGTTCGAGGATTTGAATTTGCTTGCGAATGATTTTTAGGGATTAAATCCTGTTTGGAGTTCGATTTGATAACTTCTTGAGTTAATTTGGGGTTGATCTAATGGTGTATTTGGGGGAAAAAAAATTTAATGATATTTGAGGTACTTAAATTTGTTGAGATTTGAGATGTTAACGGTGATTGTGATAAAAAGGTTTTGGTCATGAATCCTTGTTGAGGTTATAGTTCATGTACTGGATGAGGATGCCGGAAGTATGTTAACATTAAGGTTTGATTTTGAGGTGATCTCGGGAATTGTGAATTTAATGCTAGTTACTTAATCATCTAGTGAGAGATACAGTGATGTTTTAAATTCTTTGTTAAAGAAACTTTGGTGTTCATGTTAAATGTGACTTGGGCGATAGATTTTTGAGTTATGAAAAAAATGTTTGGGTTATAAGGCTAGATTTATGAGCTTGTCTTGAGCGATGTGAGTTAAATGTCTGGAGTACGATAGGGTAAGTGTTGGAATGAACTTGTAATGTTTAGGTTCTTTATCAAAAGCATTTTGATGATCGTGGTAATTATGGTTTGAGGAATAGATTTATAAGTATGAGTTATGCAGGAATGTTTGGGTGTTGAGGAATCTAAGATATAGAGGTATTTTTATGGTATTTCGGTAACGATTGAGTTCTAGTGCCTAATGATGTGTTCCCGGAATTATACAATTTTGGCTAAATTGGTGTGTGATAAAGAAAATACTTTGAGCTTCAGAACATGAAATAGATTATGAATTTTTGGCCTTGAGGTACTCACTAAGGGAGTGACGATCTTGTTACTTAGATAAAAATTTTGGGTTCTGTTATTTGGGGATATGCTTAAAGATTGGATACATTTAGTTGAGTGATGATAAATGAAATCGTTTATAGATTCTGGTATTGATAATGTTGATGATGACTGGATAAGACTCTTGGGTTAGTGCTTTGATCTTATGCTTTTGATTATGTTTGGCTATGTCGATGATTGGCTTGGTATATCGGAGTTCTTACTTGGAAATGTGATTGATGGTCAAGATGGTTCTACTTGGTAGTTTTGGCCGACGGTATTTTGATACCGGGTGACACTTATTTGTGTCAGTTAAGTACTTTGGTTGCTTGACTTGTTATGTAAATTTGGAGGACGAGATTTTGTTAAGTGGGGTAGAACTGTAACGCCCCAGGTTTTTGGTTATTAATTTTTATGGATTTTTTCGAAATTTTTAGAATTTTATTTTCAATTTTACCCTCGAGGTATTTTCGGATTTTTGGCCTTAGAAAATAAATTATTTTCCTTGGGAAATATGAATTTTACTTTGGAGGTTTTTTATGATCGTGTTTCATTGGTTTTATGTGTCTGGGGGGATGACGCGGGGTTCAAGTTAGTTTGAGTCGAAACTACGTAGTATTGGGAAAAAAACAATAACAGAATGTTGACTTGAGGGCGGGTTGACCACGCCCAAAGACAAATCGACATCGTTTCGTTTTGGGCGGGTCAAAACCCTAACCCTTCTCTTCCTTTTCCTTTCTTTTCTTTTCCCCTCCTTTCTTTCTTTCTTTTCTCTCCCGAGCCGCCGACCCACGTTTTCCACCCGATTTTTCCTCTCGTCTTCCTGGATTTGTCTCAACGGTTTCATCTCCTTATCTCTTCCTTTCCCCCTCTTCTTTTCTTTTTTTTTTTTGTTTTCTCCACTTCCCCAACTCGTCATCATCTCTTATCTCCCTAATTCACCATTCTCTCCCTCGTCTCTTCATCTCCTTTGCTCCTTCGAAGCCGCTACCATTAATGCGTCATCACCGCGGGTTTTTGGGCGAGAAGGCCGAGGCGAGTCGCCTCGAGTTGTGGAAGGAGAAGACGAGACGTGTTCTTCTTTGGATGTCGTTGTCTTGAGTTCGAGCCGCCGCTGCAACCATCGGGTTTAGTGAGGGAGGTTCAGTCTCGGCCTCTGCACATGGAGGACCTGAGATCGGCTTTTTACCGCCGCCGGATTTTGGGTGAGCCACCCTGCCTCTTCTTCTTTCTTTTCTTCCAAATTCAATTGTCGTGTTAACCGGGCTTGTTGTTCTTGTCGGGGTATTTGCGTGCGGTCGGTGGTGGCTGTGTTTCTATGGTCGGGTTGTTTGCTGTGGGTTGTGTTCGTGATTGGGTTATTACCGACAGCGGTGATCGGGTTCAGTGCTTCTTGCTCCAGCGGTGAACTTGCAGGCTAGGTTGAGTGTGGTAGATTCAAGTCGTGCCTGGAAATTCTCTAGTGGGATTCGACTTCCGAGTAAGGATTTAATCCCTCAATTCTTTTCTTGTTTCGGTAATTGATGTTTTGCGGGTTGAATTGTTTGGATTGATTGTTGGATGTTTGCATGACTTCCGGCGTGAGATTTCAGGCTCGTGCGGGCGGGTTTGTCTCAAACAAAGAGGCTATAGAACGGGTTTGGACTGTGAGAGCTCGATTTTCGGGTAAGGACTCAATCTGTTCATTGTTCCTTTTTCTTCAATTCGTGTTAATGCCTGCGGTGGGTGAGTTTCGAATTGAATGTTGTGTTGGTGCTTGGTTGTGTGGCCGGCAAGTTGTTTGTGTTTCTGGTTTGGGGCCAGCGAGGTTGGTTTTGGACGAAATACTACAGATCCGGGTTGGACTGTTGATTCGGTGAGTTTCCTTTGATTTTTTTTTCTCTTCTTTCCAGAATCGTTGATGCTTGTGTGGATTGTGTTACTGTATTTGAATCTGGATTGGGTGCTGTTGGATTTTGGTTGAGTAGTCGGGGTTCCTTTTCTCGGTTGTTGGGGTGTTTTCCGGCAAGGTTATCGGAATCCAGCGAGCTCGGAAATTTTTCGGCGAGAGCTCGGGTGCTGTTCCGGCAAGGCGGGGTATCCCGGCATTACACAGGTTTTCTAATCGATGATCAGGAGTTGTATATCAACAGGTGGAAGTGTTATCCTCTCCTCGGGTCGGATCCACAGAGTTCACAGCATACACGTATTATATATTTTGTCTTCCGCTGCTTATTCATTATTATTTAATTTATTTTATAATTATACATTGATTATATTGTTTGTATCGTATCCCGAGTAGAAAGGATAATTTGGTCTTTTCATATATTTTAATTAATTTAATTGGATATTTTGGGATACGGGCGTTTCAGTTGGTAGCGGAGCAGGCTGCAGATCCTTTGGGATGTGTGGATATGTTTTGTGCATTTATATGCTTGAGTCTGCTCCTTTTTGAGTCGTTTGTTGCACTCTCAAATGCATTCATTTAGTGAGTCGTACTATGGATCCGGTGGAGGACACGCACCTGCTGAGGGTCGGAGTGATCCGGTATTGTCATTGAAATGACATGCTTACCTTTACAATTTAGGCTGTAGCAAGGTTTATATTTTGTGGAATATCCACTGCTTTGTTAGAGTCGATGTAGACTCTTGACTTTCTGCTTATGTTTCTTGTCTGTGGAACTGGCCAATACAAGTAAGAACCATAGATTTCCTTTTAGATGTTACATCTGATAAGTAACGATCTAATGCGATTCCTGTAGATATGATTCTTGTGATCTTGGTGATCATGTTTTTTATGGTCTGATTTGTTGAGTTCGAGGATTAGAATTTGCTTGCGAATGATTTTTAGGGATTAAATCCTGTTCGGAGTTCGATTTGATAACTTCTTGAATTAATTTGGGGTTGATCTAATGGTGTATTTGGGGAAAAAAATTTTAATGATATTTGAGGTACTTAAATTTGTTGAGATTTGAGATGTTAACGGTGATTGTGATAAAAAGGTTTTGGTCATGAATCCTTGTTGAGGTTATAGTTCATGTACTGGATGAGGATGCCGGAAGTATGTTAACATTAAGGTTTGATTTTGGGGTGATCTCGGGAATTGTGAATTTAATGCTAGTTACTTAATCATCTAGTAAGAGATACAGTGATGTTTTAAATTCTTTGTTAGAGAAACTTTAGTGTTCATGTTAAATGTGACTTGGGAGATAGATTTTTGAGTTATGAAAAAAATGTTTGGGTTATAAGGCTAGATTTATGAGCTTGTCTTGGGCGATGTGAGTTAAATGTCTGGAGTACGATAGGGTAAGTGTTGGAATGAACTTGTAATGTTTAGGTTCTTTATCAAAAGTATTTTGATGATCGTGGTAATTATAATTTGAGGAATAGATTTATAAGTATGAGTTATGCAAGAATATTTGGGTGTTGAGGAATCGAAGATATAGAGGTATATTTATGGTATTTCGGTAACGATTGAGTTCTAGTGCCTAATGATGTGTTTCGGGAATTATACAATTTTGGCTAAATTGGTGTGTGATAAAGGAATTACTTTGAGCTTCAGAACATAAAATAGATTATGAATTTTTGGCCTTGAGGTACTCACTACGGGAGTGACGTTCTTGTTACTTAGGTAACAATTTTAGGTTCTGTTAATTGGGGATATGCGTAAAGATTGGATATATTTAGTTGAGTGATGATAAATGAAATCGTTTATGGATTCTGGTATTGATAATGTTGATGATGACTGGATAAGACTCTTGGGTTAGTGCTTTGATCTTATGCTTTTGATCAAGTTTTGCTAAGTTGATGATTGACTTGGTATATCGGAGTTCTTACTTGGAAATGTGATTGATGGTCATGATGGTTCTCCTTGGTAGTTTTGGTCGACGGTATTTTGATACCGGGTGACACTTGTTTGTGTCAATAAGTACTTTGGTTGCTTGACTTGTTATGTAAATTTTGAGGACGAAATTTTCTTAAGTGGGGTAGAACTGTAACGCCCCGGATTTTTGGTTATTAATTTTTATGGATTTTTTCGAAATTTTTAAAATTTTATTTCAAATTTTACCCTCGAGGTATTTTCAGATTTTTGGCCTTAGAAAATAAATTATTTTCCTTGGGAAATATGAATTTTATTTTGGAGGTTTTTGGTGATCGCGTTTCGTTGGTTTTATGTGTCTCGGGGGATGACGCGGGGTTCAAGTTAGTTTGAGTCGAAACTACGTAGTATTGGGAGAAAAATCAATAACAGAATGTTGACTTGAGGGCGGGTTGACCGCGCCCAAAGACAAAACGACGTCGTTTTGTTTTGGGCGGGTCAAAACCCTAACCCTTCTCTTCCTTTTCCTTTCTTTTCTTTTCTTTTCCCCTCCTTTCTTTCTTTCTTTTCTCTCTCGAGCCGCTGACCCATGTTTTCCACCCGATTTTTCCTCTCCTCTTCCTGGATTGTCTCAACGGTTTCATCTCCTTATCTCTTCCTTCCCCCTATTCTTTTCTTTTCTTTTTGTTTTCTCCACTTCGCCGACTCATCATCATCTCTTATCTCCCTAATTCACCATTCTCTCCCTCGTCTCTTCTTCTCCTTTGCTCCTTCGAAGCCGCTACCATTAATGCATCATCACCGCGGGTTTTTGGGCGACAAGGCCCAGGCAAGTCGCCTCGATTTGTGGAAGGAAAAAACGAGGCGTGTTCTTTGGATCTCATTGTCTTGAGTTCGAGCCGCCGCTGCAGCCATCGGGTTTAGTGAGGGAGGTTGAGTCCCAACCTCTGCACATGGAGGACTTGAGGTCGGGTTTTTATCGCCGCCGGATTTTGGGTGAGCCACCCTGCCTCTTCTTCTTTCTGTTCGTCCAAATTCAATTGTCGTGTTAACCGGGGTTGTTGTTGTTGTCGGGGTATTTGTGTGCGGTCGGTGGTGGCTGTGTTTCTGTAGTGGGGTTGTTTGCTGCGGGTTGTGTTCGTGATTAGGTTATTACCGGCAGCGGTTCAGTGCTTCTTGCTCAAGCGGTGAACTTGCAGGCTAGGTTGAGTGTGGCAGATTCGAGTCGTGCCCGAAAATTCTCTAGTGGGATTCGACTTCCGAGTAAGGATTTAATCCCTCAATTCTTTTCTTGTTTCGGTAATTGATGTTCTGCGGGTTGGAATGTTTGGATTGATTGCTGGATGTTTGTGTGACTTCCAGCGTGAGATTTCAGGCTCGTGCGGTCAGGTTTGTCTTGGACAGAGAGGCTATAGAACGGGTTTGGACTGTGAGAGCTCGATTTTCGGGTAAGGACTCAATCTGTTCATTGTTCCTTTTTCTTCAATTCGTGTTAATGCCTGTAGTGGGTGAGTTTCGAATTGAATGTTGTGTTGGTGCTTGGTTGTGTGGCCTGCAGATTGTTTGCATTTCTGGTTTGGGGCCAGCAAGGTTGGTTTTGGACGGAATACTGCAGATCCGGGTTGGACTGTTGATTCGGTGAGTTTCCGGCGATTTCTTTTGTTCTCCTCTTTCCAGATTCGTTGATGCTTGTGTGGATTTTGTTACTGTGTTTGAATCTGGTTTGGGTACTGTTGGATTTTGGCAGAGTAGTCAGTGTTCCTTTTCTCGGTTGTTGTGGTGTTTTCCGGCCAAGTTATCGGAATCCGGCGAGCTCGAAAATTTTTTAGCGAGGGCTCCGGTGCTGTTCCAGCGAGGCAGGGTATCCCTGCATTACACAGGTTATCTGATCGATGATCAGGATTACATATCAGCAGTGTAAGTAACCGGGCATGCAAACTTGACAATCAAACACGCAGCGGAAAGACCCGATACTCATGGAGGATCCATGTGAAACAGAGTAAACCGAATAAACAAAAATCGTACCTGGATTGGTCGAGCTCTTTCACTCAACTGTTGAGCCGAATCAGCTAGAACCGGACAGAAATCCCGCTCCTCTATGGTATCCACATGAACCGTCAATAACTAGCCGGAAATCGTCTCACGATTACCAACCCGAGCACTCCCGAACAGCAGTGCTAGCTGCAGATTTTCGGGAGCTTGAACTTGTGTTTGATGTGTTTCTTTCTTTCTCAAAGAAAGGGGTGTGTGTGTGTGTTCTTACAAAGTCTGGAAAAACTCTCTCAAGTCTCAAAACCAGAATGAATGAACTCACAAGCATAATCTGATTATGCATACACTAATCCCACTCAACAAAAGCATGAAACAATGGCCAACACCCTTGGCCCTAGGGGTGTAAACGAGTAGAGCTACTCGCGAGCTACTCGGGATCGACTCGCTGAATACTCGAACTCGACTCGTGCTTATCGAGCTCGTGCCGAGCTTGAAGGGCTATCCAGTCGAGCTCGAGCTCACCAATACTCGGCTCACCAAGCTCGCGAGCCTTATCGAGCTTTGCGCAATTATAGGGTTAAGGTGGTTGGGCTTTGTAAATAATGATTTTTGTTTGGAAAAAAATTGGGCCATAGCCCATGCGTCGTTAAACCCAAAAAATAAGTGGATGTTTTTGATCCAAAAAAAATAAGTGGATGTTAAAACTAAAATATAATCAGCTTTAAGTTATTAAATCTAATAAAAAGGTTACTAAACGTCAATAAAACACTAAATAATTATAACCCTAATTCATTTTTTCATCCCACCCAAATCACCATCTCTCGCCTCTCCACCACACCTAGCCGCCAAACCCCCACCCCACACAAAACACCACCATCGGTGGCTTGAATCTCTGCCAACCATCACCAATCGACCAGTGGCGAACTCTATCAGCCCAAGCTCTTTCCTTTTTCATTAGTTCTCTCACTGCTATTCTGCTCCTCCCTTCAATTGCTTCGTCATCTTACCCTCTTCTCTTTCTCTTATTCTCTTTGTCTGCTCTTGTTATTTTCTTCTTCACTTTCCCACTTCCTCCTTGCTCTTTCGTTTCATCGATTAATTGTTCTTAATTTTTTTTGTGATTTCTAGATCTAGATGACGGGCATCATGGTTACAGATCTGGGTTTGAGTTGTTGTTTTGTTTTCTTTGTTGGTTTCTAAAAAGGGCTTTGGATTGTTATTTGGTTGAATTAAAGGTATCCTGTAAAGGGGCTTGATAAGATTCGTCAAACAAAGGTTTAGTTTGTTATGAAGTGCTTTTGATGATTTCCATTTCCATATTTTGCAAGGTAACTTGATTATTAGTGATTCCTTGAACCATAACTCTATTGTAAATGGTGCACGCGGATCTGGAGCTACTATTCGTGTTTTCCAACACAACAGTGAGTGCTTCAATTCTTTTATTTCATACAAAGACTTAGTACAAGAGAAAATCAACTTGTGGAAAGCATAAAAAGAATGCACAATCTTTGCTTCCTGGTGTCAAAGATGTTTGGGCATGTTCCTTGCTGAATGTTACTGTTGCTTTTGATGTTCTGCTAAAAATCACATGATAACATTTTGCCTCACTTTCTACTGTCTTTCTATCATATTTTCCTTCAGTCAAATGATTCTGATCGTTTTAATACTATGTTAATAGGTGTATACATATTTGGATGAGCCCATAGCATTGGAGCTGTGGGTAAGACCGGAAGAGGTGTTTGTGAGCTCTTAGGGGTGGACACAGCTGATGTGGATATCATGATGGGAACTTTCACAAAATCTTTTGGATCATTCGGTGGCTACATTACTGGATCAAAGGTAGTGTTTTCCATATTGTGACCTACTGCTGAAAAATTTGAAGGTGAAGAAAATTTGTTGGAGGTTCATTCATGGAGTGTTTTACATGGATCTTGTTGGAGGTTCTTTCATGAAGTGTTTACCAATTTTTAAACATTTTTTGGTACTTTTCCTAAGTGTTTACCGGTATTAACAATTTAGTTATGTTTGGACTTTGGATTGGAGTGTTTAAAAATTTCTGAATGGCTATTTAATATTATCGAGCTTAATCGAGCTCGATTTAAGGAGCTCTAACGAGTTGAGACGTGGCTAACGAAGCCAACCACCGCTTAACGAGCCTTAACGAGCCGAGTTCGAACAATGGAAAATCTAACGAGCTTGAGCTCAAGCTCAAATATTCAAGCTCGATCGAGCTCGAGCTCGAGCTCGAGCTTGGGATTTACTTAACAAGCTCGAGTCGAGCACGACACTGCTCGGCTCGACTCGGCTCGTTTACACCCCTACTTGGCCCATCATGATTAGGCTTTTTTCTAATCATGTCTCCATTATCTCTTAGTGGGATTACACATCACATGGAATTAATCTGGTTCAATAATTCAGACAATTAGTGAACCAAAGCAATCCAAAACGACCCTAGTCCAACCACAGTCCAACCATGGTCCAACCACCTGGTCGAACTATGGTCTAACCACGGTTCAACCATCAGCTTGAATTAACAGTTCTAAGCGTGTGACCCTGTAGGCACTTGTAACATTTGGCAATAATTGTAAACTCATTTACAATTATAAACAATGAGCGGTGTCTAGCAACACATCATTGCTACCCAAACAACAAGATCAATACTGATTCACTATGCCTCGGAAACATGTCATCGTCCTTTCGTCACATTATCATGATTAAACACGAGACATGGAATAAGTCAATCTCGTATATGTTTAATCTAAGTTTCTTGATCCTCGAGTTAACTATGTAAAACAGATACTAATGATATCACCATATCACATAATCCGAGCATGGCCATGCATTTACAGTTCAACTCTATCAAGAGGCCCAACTGATAATATACCCGTTATATGGGTTGGACGAATTCCATCTTGATCATCAAAACCCACTACACATTATATCATATACCGAATGATTACACTATGGTCTACTCAGTTACGAATAGCCAAGAGTAATATCAAAGTATATGACTCATATGTTGGGAACCTTGATGATCTCAAGTCTAAGGACAATACATATAAGAACCACTAATGACAATCATATAACGTTCCATGTAGTGTTCTTATGTTGGGTCGGTCCAGTCCACAAGTTCTCTAACTTGTACCCGTATGTAGAATTCATATCTCATATAATTCTCAACATACGCTAGTCTTAATTTATTATTACAACCCATCCATAATAATAATCGACTAGGGAAATTTAAGAATATAAAATATTCTAGGGTTATAAATGTAAGTTTCCCTAGGCTATATGACATTCATATAAAAGCGGATATATGCAGCGGAAGACAAGGGAAACAACCAAGAACACATGTGAAGCTAGTAAACCGTATAACAATTTTACTTACTTGTAGTGTTAGGATCTTTCACCTAAGCCGGAAACCGAATCAGTAAGAGCAAGAAGAAGACCTGCTCCTCTACGGTAT
>JAKUCV010007574.1:0-21342 GCA_028386065.3 Turnera subulata
ACACTTACCAGACAGAATAAAACACACTACACCTAAGGATAGCATTATTGTTTAGCACTCAACATTATTTAAACACATTCACATGATACTCACTAAAAGCAATAATAGAGTGGTCCCAAGCTTTACAGCTTGATCACACTCAACACACAGCTGATACCCTACTAACACTTAGCTTACAGCTTGATCACTTGAATCAACAGGCAGGGGACTCTGGTTCCAAACCTCTTTAATTTATCCAGTTGCAACGTTTCCAATGATGAAGGCAAGTTTAATTCTCACTATTGCAGCTTGGACAGAGTTGATCAATAGGTTGGCTCCAGCTAGTAAAATATTAGTGCATATTCTTCACGCAAAAGAGCGAAGTCTGCTGGGATTGACAATTTCCAGACAACCTTTACCAACCTTACACACCAAACATTTTCGTGCATCTAGCCACAATGGAGTTTCCTTGGCTAGCCTGCAGATTTTGTATTGAGAGGCAGACAATTGGTAGCCCGTTTCGACTGTATATATACCAGAAGGACTATATTGCTAGAAAGGACTGTCAAGAGGTGACTTATCATTCTGATGAGACTTGCTTCTTCTGGAGACAAAATAGAATTGACCAGGACTTGATTCCATTCATCCGCAGATTCTGTCATAAGTTCTGAAACATTATAAGCATTTGATTCCAACAAAGAGACAGGAGATCTGGTTTGGAAGTAGTTTTCCCACATAAGCATTATCACCTCAAACTCTGACAAATTGAGTATTCATGATACTGTTGCACCCATTTCAAACGGCTGGCTATTGTCTTTGTAATGAGTTTAAAATCCACTTTACATAAGACTCATTGATCTGAACTGGCTGCACTCCGCCAGATTTCTAACTCTAGGAATAAGAGTGCAAAAGTATGATTAAAGGGAGTAGGATCAGCCCCATCATTTAAAACACTTTAGGTTCCTCTAGAAAATATCATTCAATAACTGCCCTCATGTAATTAACCGTGATCTCTGAGACCATATATAATACTTCCTCTTTGTGAATAAGAGCCTCAATCTATTTGTCCAGGATACGGTACTGTTCAACAATATCTGGGGAATGAGCAAGTGATTTGAGCTCTCCCATTTGAGCAAGTTATATAAACAGTGCTGATATATATGCTGATGATAACGAGCTGACCAATAATTCTCAAGTTTTTCTTGGTAATCAGGAACGGGGTGATCCCTTTTCAAGTTATGTGAAAGTAGCAGTCAATACACAGAAAGTGTACACTCCATGGGGCAGGAAAAGGTCTAATCTACCTAACATAATTATTTAGAGGAACATGAACCATTGCAATCCAAAGTAAAATGCTGAAATTAAACTTGAAAAACTAAATTAATACAGAACTAATCACACCATTGCAATCTAAAGTAAATCTTCCGATATGAACTAGGAGTTGGAAGCAATTCTAAGAAGTTCCTTCATGAAATATTGGCTATGCCTCCACATATATCAATTTGGAAGTCATGCCGCCAACACCGGACACCAATGGATTTGCAGGAACATTCAGTTTCTTCTGATCTACGCATTAATTCTTCGCAAACAATCTTCACAAATGGAATGTTAATATACCAAAGTAGTTTAAAGGATAAAGTTTGTGGATGACAAGTCCATAGCATTCCATTAACTAGTGCTCTGAAATGTTGATCTTGCCTGGCCATTTCTTCCCTACAACCAGCTAGTATTCCAGGAACCTCTAACTCCAAATGGTCAATATGTGGCAAAGGCGGAAGAGGAATGTGTTTTAAATCTTCTAGAACAAAGGTAGCAGTCTGAGGACGGATATACAGTTTCAGAAGTTTGATCTGAATGAAATTTTCAAGATGTTCCCTGAGGCCAAGGAAAGCACCAGCACTGAGAGAAAACTGAATACCGCAAAGGTGCACTTCCTGGATACTTGATTTGTTCACCCAAATGAGAGGGGGAGCCAGACAGTTGAACTTTTCGTTTCGGTATTGTAGTTCAAGCAGCTGCATTCTTGGAGTATCGATAACAGCTTCCTCAAGAGCTTGATAAGCTTTATTAGATGCTGAGAGATCTAACTTCAAAACCTCTATTCTTGGTCCTGAAATTCTGATTCTTGTATTGACTGAACGCAACACCAAAACTTTTAGGAGAGGAAGCATAGAGACAAGTCCTCACAGAATTGATTCGACATGGTGCGAGAAGTTATTTCCAATTCCTCCAGATTTGTGCAAGAAGCTATATCGATCTCAAGGCCCGGGTCCCCATGAACTTCCTTGTAACAAAACGTTTGAAGGCTTGATGCAGCAACATCTATTTTCTTAATATACCAGCAGTTTTCAGGTCTTCTATATTGATTGATGCACTCAATCCTTTTGAGCTTTCTAAAGCCAAACAATACAAGGGTTTCAAGCCCAGCACAATACCTAATAGAAAGATTCTCTATTGAAGGGCAGCTTAAGGGCAGGTTTTGGATAAATTGTTCATCAACATGACAGTCGTATAAATGAAGCACTTGGAGGGAGGGCCAAACCAGGGTACAACGACCTGCTCCTAATGACTGACCACCAATCAGGACTTCACATCCACCCAAGCTCAAGAGTGTGAGTGTTTTGGTAGAGAGCAATATTTGTGGCAAACTATAAAACCTTTGGACATCTGGATTACATGGGGGGTTTCTCCTCAAAACAAGACGAAGCTCCTTCACATTGTGGTGTATGGCTACTTGTATCCAACGATCAATGAGGCTACCAAGTGGAGATAATGACTCGATGGAGAGACTGAGTTCCAACCTAGGTATATTTTGCCCTTGAGAGCACTGTCTTAGCAAGGCAGACTCCACAAAATTCACAAATTTTTGCAGCTTCCAATGGATGAACATGTCATCAGGGTCACCTGGATGTCTTACAAGTCTGAGACCAAAAGATGATTGGCAGAAACGAGAGACAGGGAATGAAGTCCAAGTGCGGTGCCATGACTTGGACAACACACTGGTTCTAACGGCATCTTTTGTTGGAAGGAAGGAGAGGATTTGGTGCAATATCCCTTCCGGCAATTCTGACATTCGATCCCTTCTTGAAAAATCTTCCACTCTACCTAACCCTCCTAATATGGTATATAATATGATTTAAAAATTTGTGATAAATTCGTTTCACTTTGTAACAATACAACAGATGTTGTACATATATATTTTGAAATTAATTAATTTAGTCGTGAAGGAAATAATAATTATACAATATATCTAAAACGAATCATGCTTCAAAAATAGGTGAAGTATTTTACTTTTATACCCTCCAAATTCCATTGTTATTTTTTACTTTTCTTCCCATTAGCTTCAGCGTTATTAACTGCATTTCTTTTTTCAATTGTATCCAAACCTAAAATGGCATTACTTAATTGAACTTTTTTAATTGACAATTTTAATGTTTTAAGAAATATTGGCAAACTAGAATTTTATGAGCCACATTTAATTGTGTTGAGAGGAGGGATAGTCATTAGTACAACATTATTGTTAAGAAAAATCCGAAATGGTATAAGATCAGTTGATTTTTAAAAAATTTGATTAATGCTTATGTGATACTCCATGCATTTGTAGGAGCAATTTTTTGTGCCCATCTTTAGAGTTTAGCATTGCCAGAAATTTTATGGCGGCAGCTCTCCAAGTTTAATTATTTGTGAACCTATAAAATTAATTATATTACAAAAAATAAAACTATTTAAGTATGTATAATAATTATCCAAATTTACTATTTAACTATTAGATAAAATTGGAAGGGAAACTGGGTTCTTTAGATTCATCATACCCTTATGTATTTATCAGTGTTATCAGAACCGGACCGGACCAGCCAATTCAACCAGTTGGACCGTGATTCAGGCGCCATATTGGGGTTTTAGGGTAGTTGGACTGGACAAGACATTGACTTGGGAAAATCGGATGACCCGACCGGTTTTTATTGACCCGGTCGACCAGTGATTCAGTTGCGTCATTTTTAAATCATAATTATGCTAAATTTTTTTTTTTCCTATTTTTACAAGAAAATAGCTTTTTTGAATGAAAATTTTGTATTTTTAGACTTTATATTTATTTTTAGTTTATATTACAGATAAATATGATTAAACCATGGTTCAATTCAGGTTCGAAGCCGATCTGACCAATAAACCATGATTTGGGACCTTTTTTATGTTATTGTCCGATCCTGTTCTGATAACACTGGTATTTATATATATTTAGGTTGACATATAAATTAGTTAATGTTATGAATATATTATTTTGAGGGACCAAATGTAGTGAATGTCATTTACAGGGACCAAAGTGATACTTTATCCCCTTTCTCTTGTATTATATATATTACAGGAAATAAATAAAAATGAAGAGATTGTGGACGAGTAGACCACCGGCTCCTCCCCATTCTTCAGCCTCATTCTTCCCTTTCTCCACCAATTTTCTTTCTCAAATTCTCCTTAGATTCATTAGATTTATAATACGTTATCAGCACGAGTTAGCCTCTACCCGGAACAAAGAAAACTAACCAGAAACCGGTGAACAGAGGAGAGAAAAGAAACAAAATCCGGCCGGCCGTTTTCATCTCCGGCGACGGCTTCCGCGCCGCTGTGCACGACACCACCACCACCATCGAGATTCTCTCGCCGCCGCCGACCGAACGGTGTCCTCCTTTTCCGCTGCCGTCGGACGCGCCGACAGGGAGGTACGACCCGCTGCAGGATCCGGCGACCAAACGGGTCTGCCTCCCGCGCCGTGGAAACAATCCCAGCCGCGACCTATGGTTTTGTGCTTTCGTTTTTTTTGTTCGGCGATCACATGCTTGCCATGACAGATTTGTAAGTTCCACTCACCTTTTTTTTCTTTCATCTGCTTCTTATTGGTTATGATATAGTTAAAAAAAAAGTTCATGCACATAAAGCCGAAAAGGCATTCAACATGATAGGGCCATAGCATGACATTGTCTGCCACTTTCTAGTAGTTAGCGTCTTGATGGTGTTTGCATAAGTTGCGATATTGATAATAACCCAATTCCTAAATTAGCCCTGGATGAGATTTTTATTAGTTTCATATTTTGTCCATAAGATATGTGTCAGATTGCATGAAACTACAAGTCTATACTCTAAGAATAAAATTTTTAAAATCGAAATGATTCATACCACCAAGTTTTTCTTGCTTGTTCCTAAGTTCTCTCCCTAATACTATAAAATTTCAACTCTCTTGAGCAACCCAGCTAACAAGTTCAACTATTGGTGAGTGCTGCTGTGTTTGATTTCTATATTTCTATATAGTATTATTGCTTTCACCAATGGAGAAAATGGACAACACGGCCCTCTAATGCCCCCCACCACCAGCGCAACAACTGACAAAGCAACACATCACCCCAAACCTTTACTTTAAACAATTATTTCTGTTTTTGGGAGTGAAAGCCTCTTGTCAGTATTTTTGGCCAGAATCTGGCAACCATGAACAGTACTTGGAAGGAAGTGTTTGGCCGGAATTTTAGAGTCTCGGAAATTTTCCCGGCAAGCCCGGAAGTGCTTAGCCGGAATTTAGCATCTCGGGACTTTCCCGGCAAGCCCGGAAGTGTTTGGCCGGAATTTTAGCGTCTCGGGATTTTCCCGGCAAGCCCTGATGGCTATTGTGCTTTATTGTTTCATTTGTATTTTAATTGGGCTCGTATAAGGCCAATCGCATTTTAATTTGCGGCTATTTAATTTTTATTGGGCTAATTTTTAAAAGGCCCATGTATTTATATGATATATTATATATATTATTGCTGAAAGATTTATCGAGTAAGCATATTTTCTGTTTTTATTCCGATTGGGCTATTAACAAGGCCCATTGCATTTACATTTCTTGCCTTTAATTTTATTTATGTTTTTCCTGGGCTTGTACTAGGCCCATTACTTTTAAAATTTTCCGTCATTTATTTTTAAGTGGGCTAATTTATGCTAGGCCCATTGCTTTCAATTTTTCGGTTATTTAATTTTTTATTTAAATTATGTTATTCGAGACCCTTATAATTTCCAGAAGAACTTCATTATGGGTATTAAATACGAACAGGATTTTACATGCTAATAGTCTGGAAGACTAAATATCAGAGTCCAGCAGACTCAATAAAAGAAAATAAAACAAAGACAAGAAGTCTTACCGTTCAAAGGATCCTGAAGATCCTCCAAATGGAATTTCGAAAACAAAAATATTACCACCAGAAGATGGTAATAATATGACCACCAGAAGGTGGATATTATACTTGCTACCCTGAAGGTGCAATTTATTTTATATTCAATTTATTTTATGTTCAATTTCAATTATTACGCATTGCAATTTATTTTATTTTAAGTACTTTACAATTATTTCTTGTATAATGGCTCAATGCATTAGTCATGAAGACAATGCCAATTGACATCCACAAGGGGAGAATTATTTGCATATGTTTATATGTGTGGATGTCAATATAATATATGATATCTCGAAATGAGAAAAAGATTAACGCGCTCCAGAAGAGCATAAATCCGAATATGTTCCTGAAGGACGCATGTTTTTATATGATCTAGAAGATCGTATATTTACGCTCTAGAAGAGCATATACTCTTGAAGAGTACAGAAACTCCCACTTACAGTAATAAAATAAATTATGGATCTCGTCGAATTGGCCCCGCTCCATTCCCTGAAGTGAATGTGATGGTATGTAATAATTTTGATGAACATTCTATTGGACACAAACAGGCCTTATAACGAGGTATCGAGTAAATGGTTATCAAATGTCCCTCAATGACAAATCTAATATTGAAGAAACCGTTATTTATCCTGAAGGTGTAAGCCAATATACCCTGAAGGTATAAGCCAATATTGAATGATCTCATTTTATGTTTCAACTTTGTTATTAATTGTTATAATTACATTATGTTTATTTCATGCATGTTATTATTAAATTTTTAATATGAACATGAAACTATTGTTTCTAGAATAATGACTATGGCATTTGTCCTGAAGACAATGCGTGACATATTCCGTATTTAATAAACGGAAATTATTCATAAGTAATATGTGATTGTACAACCTAAAAATGAGAAGAGGATTAATATGCTCTAGAAGAGCATACGTTTATTACGCTCTAGAAGAGTATATATTAAGCTCCAGAAGAGCACAAGTTTTATTATAGTATAACGTGCTCTAGAAGAGTAAAATGTTTATGCTCTGGAAGAGCTGAGATGCTGAATATCTCTATATTAAAAAGGCTATTGCTGTAGCTAACAAACAAGTTGTGAAAAGTTTACTAGCATTATTCTTTAGATTGTGCTATATAAAAATTCGAGTAATTGAAACTTATCATATCCAGCCAGAAGCTGGAATGCACTAGCCTGAAGCTAGTATTTTTAAGTTATTAAATACACGGTTTGCACAGCCCGAAATTGAGACTAACTAGAAGTTGGCTGATAGAAATGTAATTTACAGCTGGTAAATAATTTCCCTATGTTATCATATCCAGCCTGAAGCTGGCACACATATCCAGCCTGAAGCTGGCACATATAACAGCCTAAAGCTGGCACCAACTTGAAGTTGGTTTGATGATTTATTATTTGGCATGACCGGTTGGGCTATCCCGGATCAATTATGATGCACAAAATTTGATTTGGTCATTGATTGAAAATCCAGAAGTTTTTACAATCAATGAATTTCCATGTGTTTGTTTGCTGCAAAACTTATTACACAGCCTTCTTAAGATGAGAATGGCCTAGCAGCACCAGCAAGTTTAAGAATGATTCAGGGACGTGAACGCGGACTGATCAATCTGCGGTGTTAACCATCTAGGTAATTTTTACGATGCATCGACTAGATGGTTTATTGTGTGACGCAAGTTGGCATAAGTGCGCACTTATTAAGCCACTTGCGGGCACATGTCCCTACTTATATTACTAGACTATATGTCTAGATAATGCTGGGATATTTCATCAATGGAGACTGTATATCATTGGAAATAAACCCAAACAGATCTGGAAGAACATTGACAATTGATTGCACGACTGTTGATGAAATATTATTGTTTGATAAATTGATATTTTATATGCAGCAACACTTGAGTGCATCAAGCCAACATGATGTTATAAGAACTCCCCCATTTAATTGATTAATGGTCACATACATAGTATATCCCATCTTTGGACCATCGGTCATATAATGCTCCACCACAGGGTTGTGAAATTGGTCCCTTAAAGAAGATTGGGAATCTACGTTGGGTATGTATCTCCATAAATTATAAAGGTAATTGAAACCTATGACAGGGGATTGGAGATTTATTTATAAGATTTTCTTATTAGTTGATATTTTACCCAACATCAGGGGGAGAAAATAAGCAGCTGGATCAAGAAAATTATTGAAATGACTTATCAATACCTAATTTTTGATCCTCGAATATTAGTATGAACCTGAAGTTCAAAAAGATGATTCATTTGTAAAAGATTAGTAAGTCATTTGCCAGACATATTTACTTAAAATATGTGACCATATACCAGCTGCAAATGCTCCTGTTTAAATTGATGTCCTGAAGAACAATACAAGTATGCAAATGAATCTATAGAATATGCTCGGCTCCATAAGAAAAATTTCTCGATAGAGAAAGAGGAGCAAAGTGATAAGATAGCCCTAGTAAGGAAATAAGGCCTCTAGCAGAGGTTTGAATTAAAAGTCCTCCTGAAGAGGTTGTCTGACACAAATTGATAAAGTTCCAGAAGTAACACAGGTACCTGAAATAAGTTGAATATGATGAAATCTCAATTACAGTGTCAGAAAATAAGATGGAACGTGAAATAACCGTCGACGGAATACAATTTACATTATATAGCGCTAAATGAAATGAGGATCATGAACCTACATTGACGAATGTAGGCACAATATAATTGGCCAAAATATAGAAATACAATTAAGGCTGTGTTGTACTCGCCCGAAACGAGAAATTTCCGGACCTGTAGTCCGTACACCAGAAGGTGTAAAATTCAATTGGTGATAAAAGGGTATTTGTGCGGAAAAAATAAATAATGAGATGTAAAGCATGGTTTTATGGCACAAAGTTTTTACCCAAATGACTAGGTATTAATTATGAGGAGATATACTCCCTTGTGGTGGATGCAATTATTTTGATATGTCTGGCAATATGTGATAAGTCTGGCATTATATGAAAAGAATTAGAAATGCATCTAATGAGTGTTTTTACAGCCTACTATGGATCCATAAGTTGTGAAATATACTTAGAGATCCCTGAAGGATCCAAGTTGCCTGAAGCAACTAATTCCCGAGAAATTACAAAAATTGAACTGATTTTAAATCATTTTGAGTATGGATAAATTTATATTTTTAGTGATTGGAACTCCAGAAGAGGTTTCCAAATACCGTGCTATTAGTTTGATCCTGAAGTACCCTGTCTGAGTGCAATTTATATTGCTAGTATCATAAAGCCTGAAGCTTATGATTTAAGCGTATTGGCAAGATATGTATTTGCTCTCATCTTCGGGATATAAAAGATGTAGTGTCATGTGAATCCTGTAAACCCGAAGAAAAAGAGTTGGTTTTTGCAGATGCTCATCCCCTATTTGATCCACAAAATTGCACAGCCGGACGTCTGCCACAATTTTACACATGAAGTTGCTATATTATCGGGCCTACAATAGCAAGATAGCAAGACAGACGCTTCAACGACAAAATCACGAAGAAAATGCTGTCAATTCTGTCCAATTAAAGCAACGATGTATCAATGTGATCAGACAACACACACGTCACCAGAAGCAGACAAGGACGATTGGCATGCAACGATATCAAGGAATCAACGGAGGTCAAAATGAGGGGGAGTAGAATACGCACTGCACTCTTTTTCCCTTCACCAAGTTTTTATCCCACTGGGTTTTTCTTGGTAAGGTTTTTAATGAGACAGTTCTCCTTTAAGCGTATTCTACCCAATGCATAATGACATTCAAGGGGGAGTGTTATGAATATATTATTTTGAGGGACCAAATGTAGTGAATGTCATTTACAGTGACCAAAGTGATACTTTATCCCCTTTCTCTTGTATTATATATATTACAGGAAATAAATAAAAATGAAGAGATTGTGGACGAGTAGACCACCGGCTCCTCCCCATTCTTCAGCCTCATTCTTCCCTTTCTCCACCAATTTTCTTTCTCAAATTCTCCTTAGATTCATTAGATTTATAATAGTTAATAATAAACTTATAATTATACTTTTTATTTGAAATAACAATAATAATGTGCTATGCTAAAAACTAAAATTCCCGCAGCAAAGCGCGGGCATGCAGCTAGTAATATCTAAAGGAGATCAGGTACAAAAGAAATATGCATACCGAAGTGATGACTGCCGCTAAATAATTTTCTTGCAGACATCATAAACAAGCCTTGGTTTGAAGCAGTGATCGCTTACTAATTATCGGCACGCTTAACTCTCGACTTCCACCGTTTTATATGTCATGACATTTTCTCGAAAGAGGGAGCCCTAAATAAAAATTTCCATGCATTTAATATGTGCCCCACTTTATTATAAGCTTAATTTGGTTCAAAAGAGGAGGGAGAGAATAGAATCCTATAACAACTCTAATCACTACAGTTTTTAATATATTTTGAAAAGCAAATTTCTTTTCTTATTGTTTTAGATGAAGTTTATTCAAGCAACGTCAAAATCATGAGTGTACATTGTTGAATAGTGATGTGGTATTTTGTATCCCACATCTATTAGAAAGTGGGAGTGAGGAGTTGGAAAAGGCTATAAATAAGACCCCTCACATCCCTTTAGTATTATCCCAAAATTTGAGTACATTGTATCCTAACAATTTTAGTAATTCTTCTCCTATTAAAAGAGCAGTGCTCCAGAGACGTAGGCATAATTGGCCGAACTCCGTTAACAATTTTTGAGTGTGTTCTTCTTTTATTATTCCGCCTTTATTTTCTGCATTTGTTTAATTTTGTTTAGTATTCAACATTGGCCGACTAAGCCGCCTTATCTCTTTGTTGGCTGGCAAAGCCGCCTTGTTCTATTTTGTTGGCCGGCTAACCCGCCTTTGTCGGGTATAGGTTGTGAATTAAAATACTGTGCAAGTGAGTCCTGTCTAGGAGGCTGGGTTTTAAGTGAACCATTGTTCCTCCAGTCTTTCCTGGGGATTTATCTTGGAATGATAATTCTGTCTAAGGAGATAGGCTAGGCCATCTTTCCTGGGAATTATCGAATCAGTTCAATTCACTAGTTTGTTGTAGTGGGGAATTTACCCGAGTTTCCCCAACAAGTGGTAGCGGAGCCGAAGGTTCGTCCTTTGGGCTATTTGAAATTGTTGAATACTATGTTTTGATTTTGAAATGGCGGAAGCAGGTTCAAAACAGGCTACATCAGGTGCACAGTCAGGAGAGATGGCTTCCACATCCAAATGGTCGAGGATCCCAGTATCTAGTTCGAAGCTTGCTGTGGAGATATTTGACAGTACCGGTCATTTTGGCATGTGGCAGTGTTAGGTCCTTGACTCGCTATTCCAGCAGGGACTTGATGTTGCTATTGAAGAAGAGAAACCTGACGATATCAGTAACAAGGAGTGAGTGTTAGTACAATAGCCCTTCGCTAGAGGGGGGGTGAATAGCGATAATCGAATAAAAACGAAATAAGCAGGAATTAAATGCGGAATTGAAAGAATGAAGGACAAGCAATTTATCCTGGTTCACACACACTCTACTAGTGTGGCTAATCCAGCCCTTCAAGTCTCACTTAAAGATTTCACTATCTACGTTAAGCTTACGGGTGCTTAACAAACCGTTACAACCTAGGAATTCTAGTCACAAGAATCCTAAACCCTAAAAGTTCAAGTCACATGAACTTCAGCTCTCTTGCTTGAAGATACCTCACTTCAAGACTTTCCTAGGAATTCTAATCTCAAGAATCCTAGACTTGCTTAAGGATACCACACCTTAAGACTTCTCACACAAGAAGATATACCCTCTTCTTATGAATCTAAACAAGGGAACTAACCTCCCTTAAGGTGTATGAATACACAATCACTCAGAACAAAAGACTCTCTCAAAGAGCAGGTATGAGTGTACAAGTGAAGCTCTAAAAGGCAACTCTCAAATCCTCAATAGGATATTGGCTCAACAAAGATTAATTTGAATGTATGAGATGAATGCATGTAAGTAGAGAGTTGATTAACTTTGAAACAGAGCTAAAAATGCTCAATTTATTGCTATGAAAAGTTATAGAACCGTTTTAAATCCACCCAAAAACAATCTTAAACAAAACATAGTGGGTGCTGAAAAGTTGTTTGCTACAACGGCACAACATCGATGTTTTCCCTTTAAACATCGATGTTTTAGCCAGCAATTTTAAATTATTGCTCCAACGGCTAGTAGAACATCGATGTTGCATTTGAGAACATCGATGTTTTCATACTCAACATCGATGTTCTCCAATTCAACATCGATGTTTTTTAGCTTCGCAAAAATATGATGAAAAAGGGTTTATGCATGAACATCGATGTTGGAAAATGAAACATCGATGTTTTTTGGCTTCGGCAAAATTCATTTTGAAATCAATTATCAGAACATCGATGTTTCCAATAGAACATCGATGTTTTTCCGCTTCTGCCAAATTTTGGAAAACCTTGAAGAAATCACAACATCGATGATTTGACCAACGAAAACAATTATATGCAACAACATCGATGTTCTTGGCTCGGAAAACATTTATATGCATGGAAATATGTTATGTGATGCATGAACAAATTTTATCTTATTTTGAGCCAATGTCCTAGAAGAGTTGAGTGTTATACCTTGTACAATTTATGAATCTAACTCTTCTTTTCTTGGCTCTTCTATCTTATGCTCATTCACTTTGATCCTTTGCTCTTGAATGGTTTCTTTTGCTTGGGGATTGGTTTGACTTCATTTCTTTTTGCTTCATCTTTGTCGTGATCTGGAATTGGTTTGTCAATTATCAAAACCTGCAATGAACCATGAGTTCTAACAATTTCCCCCTTTTTGATAATGACAAACAACTAGAAGTATATGCCAATATTAGAGGTATATGTTAACACAATAATTCCCCCTATATGTTTCAATTTATGATTCCCCCTATCTAGATGCATATACTTCGTCCTATCTTCCCCCTTTTGGCATTAGCAAAAAAAAAATGATGATACATATATTTATTCTTCCCCCTTAAGGTATGACTTATAATTCCCCCTAAGTTCATGCATATGGCAAAGTATTTTATGGAAAACAAAGCATAAAGGATGACAAGGATAAGGGTTTAGAGAGATGGTTCCTATTTTGCTTCATTCTGAATTGATCAATCATCGATGTGTATGATAACAACATTGATGTTTGTTGGTTCCACCCGATTTTTGTTCCCCCTGTCTTTTGGCCTTAGTGAGGGGTACCTGCCAAACATAGTTAGACGAGCCTCGGGTGCTCAAGTTAGCAAAGAGAATACACCAGTTTTAGTAAGATAAAACATGTGTGACAATCTTAAGATTAGTAAGATGGCCTCTGCTTCCAAGATGAGGAGTTATCTCCTTGTTGTGAGTACACCGGGCGCGAGAAATTGTCTTGTCAGTTGGACTTTGGTTGCCTCTGATGCCCAACTAATCAGACAGTAGATCCCGTGATGAATCAATAATGCAATTTAGGCCTGGATTTTCAACAAAACAGATGCTTGATTATCTGAAAAATTTGGAGGTTAGTAATAAATGAATTGCCAAGTTGTTCGAAAAGAAATTTTTGAAAAACGAAGCAGTTTGGAGGGGCCTTCTTCTGAGCGTTGTTCATGACACTCCAAGGACAGGTAGGGGTCACCTCCTGAACACTGCTAGACACTTCAGAAATTTGTAGGGGTCACCTTCTTAGAGAAAAGGCAATGCAATTATGTTTCTATAAATAGACATACGTTATAGCTTAATAAACACAGAAAGTTTATAATCCAATTTCAGAAAGAGAGTTAGCAAAAATACCAAAAGCAAAAAAAATGCCTTCCCCTTCCTCCGTCTTTTTTGTTGAGGGTGCAAACGTAGGTAGGAGAAATCGATTGGCCTTCAGCATTGTAAACGAGCAACAAGGGCCATTGCCAGAGGAACTAGCAAGAATTCCTCGTCTTGTCTTTGTAGACGAGATTTACTCTTCCCGCTTCTTTGTCACCCCTATGGAAGAAGTCATCTTCCTGGAGCATCAACAATCCCTGCGAGCATCCTACTATGGTACGGCCAATTCCACAATGTTTTTTATTTCTGACAAATTTCAGGAGCTTCAGTTGGAACCAACCTACCAGACGTTGAACGAGGGCGGTTATTACCAAATTACTATGACAGCTCAGAGCATTCCTCGAGTAGCTGGAGTAGCGCCCACTTGGCCAAAGGTTCGCCTTTTGGTGTGGAACTGCAGGGGTATCACAGCACGTTCCCAAGATTTTGTCCGAATCCTGCGAGACCTGAAGAACCAATATAAACCCAATATGGTTCTGCTTACCGAGACTCAATGGCAGCAAACCGGAAATCACGGAGCTATCCCTCTTCGCTTTCCACCAACACAACGGTTCGAGCTTCCTGGCCAGAACAACTCGGGTGGAATGTGGTTTGCTTGGAGTCATTGCATTAGGGTTAACATAGTCAATACTCCTAATGGCTTTACTGTAACAGCTGAACCAAATCGTTAGAGGCAGATGATAATTGTAATGAATATGTATGATGTAATTCTGTGTTTCTTGTTTATATGATGTAATCGAAAGTGTGTGTGTTTTAAGATTCAGCGGCTGTACTTAATCTTTATAATCAATAAAAGTACTTTATGCTTTCAGCATGTGTATGACATAAATTTCTTTCATGTGAATGTTCATCAAACAAGCTAGTGTTTCTCAATTCGATCAATTGTGCACTAACTACGTGCTTGGCTTAAATTGAAAGAAATCTGAATATTCCTCCTAAAACACTTAATCATGAATATGCTACCTAAATTTCTTAACTTAAATGAGAAAGTTAACTTGTTTCTAAGCTGTGAAGATGCAACAAAGGCAGTACATCGATGTTTTACAGCTACTGGTAAAATGAGTCTCTTACCGAACATCGATGTTTGATACAACAACATCGATGTGTATACTCGATTTGTGACTTCACAGCTCTCATGGGAACATCGATGTTTCAAAAAAAGAACTTCGATGTTATCATCTTCTGATCCTTGCATTTCTGCCGAAAATGAACACGTGTGGCCACATTCAAGAACTTGGATGCTTCATTGGTTATTTGCTTGGAGCATCTGCAATCAAGGTACCAAAGTACACTTGATGCCTTCAAGCATACCTGCAAAACAAATCAGAGGGATTTTGGTACCCAAATCTTTTTGGGTCCTTGGTGGTTAGGAACATAGTATTGATGAGCATCTTCTTGAGCCCAATGCCTATGCCTAGTAAAACAAACAGGAGCAATGTGTCCTATTCTATTACAATAGTGACAAATAACATTAGGATTATGCATCCTTCTAGGTTGGTTATAGGTATCATATTGCCTATGTTCATGCAATCTATTATACTTGTCTTCCCTAGGTAAAATCTTGTTTTCCCTAAATTGAGTCACATATTTCCTAGGTTTAGTAAAATGAGAACTTTCATTTTTAGCTCTGTGTACATGTGGTCTTGCAACCTTAGCATTTGATCTAACATTGTAGGCATATAATTTAGCATAGTGAGCTCTTCCACTACTTGCATTTGGTTTGGCATTTTGAGTATATGACCTTCTATGATGAATATGTGCTCTTGTGTCATTAGTATGACGTGCATGTGGTTTAGCATGTTCATGTGATGTAGTATGATGAGTAGAAGATGAAGCAACATGTTTATGTGTCTTAGCTTTAAGCACAGCAGGTTTGACATCATTTAACACATTTGATGCACCTAATCCTTCTTTTTGTGTTGGACTCCTTTGTTGTCCTAGAAGAAGATTAAGACCATCTCTACCATTTGTGAACTTTTCTAATGTATTCTTCAAATCATCAATTTGAGACCTAAGAGATTCATTCTCCTTTCCCAATACAACACAAGCACATACATTTGAGGATATCTTCTCGTTAAGTTCATTGTATGATATATTGAGAGCATGCTTTTCTTCTTCAAGCCTATCAATTTTACTTGTTAACTCATCCTTATCCTTTGACAAATTCTCATTGTCATTTTCTAAGGCTGTAATTTGTTTCTTTAAATTCTTATTGACCTTAGAGACTGAAATGAATTTACTATATACTTCATTAAATGCATTTTGCAGCTCTTCAAACGTATAGTCATCACTCGAATATGAAGTACTTACCTCTTCCGGAGATTCTTCATTTGCCATGCAACAGAGGTTGACAGTTTCATCTTGCTTGCTGTCGGTTTCCTCATAGATGACTCCCAGCATTTCCCACATCTCCTTGGCCGTTGCGCAGTGCGAGATCATTTGATAGTCATTCGGATTGACTGCACATTGGAGCATGTGTATTGCCTTGGAGTGGTTTTCGATTCTTTGGATGTCATCTTCGTTGTACCCCGTTTTCGTCCTTGTCGGAACTTGAATACCATTCTTTATCACCAGCCAGGCTGCGAAATTATTGGCTTGGATGAAAATTCTCATCCTTTCCTTCCAATATGCGTAATTTGTCCCGTCAAAGAACGGTGCACGGGTAGTGGATTGTCCTTCAGCGATTCCTGCATACAAATAACTTGAACAAGCCATGGAAATTTACCTCTCAAACGGTTAGGTCTTTCAGAGAGTTAGGCTCCGCTACCAATTGTTAGAACAATAGCCCTTCGCTAGAGGGGGGGGTAATAGCGATAATCGAATAAAAACGAAATAAGCAGGAATTAAATGCGGAATTGAAAGAATGAAGGACAAGCAATTTATCCTGGTTCACACACACTCTACTAGTGTGGCTAATCCAGCCCTTCAAGTCTCACTTGAAGATTTCACTATCTACGTTAAGCTTACGGGTGCTTAACAAACCGTTACAACCTAGGAATTCTAGTCACAAGAATCCTAAACCCTGAAAGTTCAAGTCACATGAACTTCAGCTCTCTTGCTTGAAGATACCTCACTTCAAGACTTTCCTAAGAATTCTAATCTCAAGAATCCTAGACTTGCTTAAGGATACCACACCTTAAGACTTCTCACACAAGAAGATATACCCTCTTCTTGTGAATCTAAACAAGGGAACTAACCTCCCTTAAGGTGTATGAGTACACAATCACTCAGAACAAAAGACTCTCTCATAGAGCAGGTATGAGTGTACAAGTGAAGCTCTAAAAGGCAACTCTCAAATCATCAATAGGATATTGGCTCAACAAAGATTAATTTGAATGTATGAGATGAATGCATGTAAGTAGAGAGTTGATTAACTTTGAAACAGAGCTAAAAATGCTCAATTTATTGCTCTGAAAAGTTATAGAGCCGTTTTAAATCCACCCAAAAACAATCTTAAACAAAACATAGTGGGTGCTGAAAAGTTGTTTGCTACAACGGCACAACATCGATGTTTTCCCTTTAAACATCGATGTTTTAGCCAGCAATTTTAAATTATTGCTCCAACGGCTAGTAGAACATCGATGTTGCATTTGAGAACATCGATGTTTTCATACTCAACGATGTTCTCCAATTCAACATCGATGTTTTTTAGCTTCGTAAAAATATGATGAAAAAGGGTTTATGCATGAACATCGATGTTGGAAAATGAAACATCGATGTTTTTTGGCTTCGGCAAAATTCAATTTGAAATCAATTATCAGAACATCGATGTTTCCAATAGAACATCGATGTTTTTCTGCTTCTGCCAAATTTTGGAAAACCTTGAAGAAATCACAACATCGATGTTTTAATGACAACATCGATGATTTGACCAACAGTCACAAGAACATCGATGTTTAGGATTCCAACATCGATGTTATTTGCCTACTGCCTATTTTGAAAAATTGTGCAAAGGCAGGAACATCGATGTTTAAGTTCACAACATCGATGTACTTGGCTCGGAAAACATTTATATGCATGGAAATATGTTATGTGATGCATGAGCAAATTTTATCTTATTTTGAGCCAATGTCCTAGAAGAGTTGAGTGTTATACCTTGTACAATTTATGAATCTAACTCTTCTTTTCTTGGCTCTTCTATCTTGTGCTCATTCACTTTGATCCTCTGCTCTTGAATGGTTTCTTTTGCTTGGGGATTGGTTTGACTTCATTTCTTTTTGCTTCATCTTTGTCATGATCTGGAATTGGTTTGTCAATTATCAAAACCTGCAATGAACCATGAGTTCTAACAGTGGGCCGACGTAAACAAGTTGGCATGCGGAACAATTCGATCGTGTTTGTCCATAGAGCAGAAATATGCCTTCAAAAATGAAGTTTCTGCACACAAACTGTGGAAGGCATTAGAAGACACTTTCTTGAAGAAGAGTGGTCAGAATAAGCTTCTAATGAAGAAGAGATTGTTTCCGGTTCGAGTATCGACCAGGTTCTACGATGAATGAACACATCACTTTGTTTAAAAAATTAGTAGCAGACCTGTTCAATTTAGACGTAGTATTTGAAGATGAAGACTTGGCTTTGATGCTGTTATCATCTCTTCCCGTTGAATTCGAGCACTTGGAGACTACGCTACTTCATGGGAAGGAGAATCTATCATTGGAGGCTGTATGTTCTGCTTTGTATAGTCACGAGTTGAGACATCAAGATAAAGTGAGGAACAAAGCACCTGCAGCAGATGAAGCCTTAGTGGCTAGAGGACGACAGCATGGCCAGTCAAAGGGGAGAAGAGGAAGATCTAAGTCAAGAAGCAAAGTTGCCAAAGATGAGTGTGCCTTTTGTCATGAGAAAGGGCATTGGAAGAAAGACTGTCCGAAGTTGAAAAAGAAGGAAAAGACTCCACAAGATGCAAATGTTGCAGAATGCAAGAGTGATGCAGAGTCAGACACTTCTTTAGTTGCTTCACCTTCAACATCACATGTTGATGAGTGGATTCTGGATTCTGGTTGCACCTACCATATGTGCCCCATTCGGGAATGGTTCTGTGAAAACCCTCAAGTTGAGGAGCCATTGTATTTACTTGATGGTAGGGTGCTGAAAGGAAAACTAGTCTCAATTGGTTGAATTGGCCAGCAACTGGCTGAACGGATTAATTAGTCTTAATCCCTGATTAACTTGTGCTAAGTGTCCATGGGACTTAAGACTAATAAGTGTGGGACAAGGGGGCGAGCTGGCTTGGGGCTTGGGACCACAGGCACATGCAAGGCAGAAAGTGGAGGGGAATGAGGCTAAGCTGGCAGGTTTCCAGGCTAAGGGGGTGATAGGTGGCAGCTAGCTAAAACTACAAGCTGAGGGCTTGACACTTGGCCGCTGACTAAGCCACTGCCTGAGTTTTAAAAGGGGGCAAGCAGGCACCCATTTCTCTTTTTCTGCCCAAACTCTTGACGGACATCTATACCCTATCTTCTACCCAAATTCGTGAGAAAGCATAGAGGAAGAAAGGCTGGACGCTCTCAAGTATTTTCTAGGCATTCTACACAGAAAAGAAGTGGGTAAGTGCACTAGTCTGAAACTCTTAATGGTTTGGGTGCGAATTGACTGGTTTAGTATGTTGTTGGCTTGGATAGTGCACCAATTTGGTTTTGTGTGGCATATATCATCTTGTTGCTAGATATTGGTTTGTGGAAGGATTATGCATCAGGTTGGGAACGTTGGGATGGAGATATTGAAGTGCAATTGGCCCTATAGGAGGCCAATTGGAGTGCCTAGTGCACCAATTCGCCCCAACAGGTAGCCAATAAGTATTTCTAGTGGCCAATTGGCCTGGACAGTGTAACCAGGGGGGCTAATGTAGGCTAACTTGTACAGATTTCTATTGATGCTTAATGTTGCTAAGTCTCTTATAGATGTTAAATTGTATGTGGCAGGTGCTAGAACTCGAGGAGCACCAAAGGAAGGAGAAGGGCCTAGTGAGGCTTAATTCTGTGTAAGTTTGGTTGCATGCTTGTGTGATAGCAACGATGCTTATTGGCTTGGTAGATGACCCTGCTTCCTTTAAATATGGAACCCAAGGTGCTACTGTGATGTTGAGATGTTTATTATGCCTTGGCTTGTGATGAGTTCGTAATACGGGCTATGCATTTCATTCATTTCACTTGCATCATGACATTAATACATGAGATGGTATAAGATGATTGCCTTGCAGTGCTCCTAGGCTGCTTGGTCAATTGAGATGATGGTGGTGTTGTGCTTGGCGCCGTGTGTGGTGGTGGTAGCCAAACTGATATGCCTCGTACGTGGGGCTGTAGGCTAAGAAGTAACATCTGTTGGCAAGGCTACCAGACCCGCAGGTAGGCTAGGTACAACTCCACAAAAGCTTACCCGTGGGCTGATCACGGTGACTTGAGATGTTGGTTGTTGGCTGTTGTTTGCCGCTTGTATGTGTTAATGCTATTGCCTAGTATGACCACCTGCTTATTGAGTCGTGGACTCACCCCCCCTTTCTTTCCACACCCATGTTTCAGGACGAGAAGAGCACTAGTAGCTGGTGTGGGCAGGCTCGAGTGGCGTATCTTGTAGCGATGGGTACTTAGCCTAACTTGGTCTCACCTAGTGTCCTTAAGGCTTGTCTTAAACTTGATGCTTGTAATATTCCACTATGTTGTACTTGGCTAATGTATAAATAAGCCTTATGTGTATGCGTGAATGTTGTTGATGGGATGCTGTCTTGAGTATTGTTGCGCGCAAGTTACTACAGTAGTCGGGGCTAACTTCCATTGTTGAAATTTAGGCCTTTGGGTGCCCTGTGCTAGCTCCTTGGCAGCATAGAGTGCCTGGCCGGTCACGTTTGACGGGACGTGACAAACTTGGTAGCGGAGCTCCAGAACTCCCCTAGTACGGTGCAGGGTTCGGGGACGAACCTAGCGGAAGCTGGTGGGCCTGTGACACCCGGGGTCTATGAGGGCGGGAAGTGTACGTCGGTGCCGGGATGAGCATGGACAAGGAGCGGCTTCTGGCAGGCTTCTAGAAGAAGGGGCACAGGAATGAACCGAATCCACACCGGAATAGGAGAGATCCTGAGACTGTGTAGGGACGGGGCTGCACAGTTGGGGCGATTTCATAATTATATGGGTATAGGACTGTATAATTAAGAATAGCTCAAATGAAGTGATTTCGAGGTTGTACAGGTATGGGACTGCACAATCGAGAATAGCTTAAACGGTTTGATGGGTACTAACTATATCAACAAGGTGCACCTACCTTTTCGGCGCTCATTCCAGAAGAACTCTAAAGTTAAACGTGCTTGACTTGGAGAAATTCTAGGATGGGTGACCTC
>JAKUCV010007574.1:24646-183890 GCA_028386065.3 Turnera subulata
GAGGTACGTATACAGTGTATTGTGATGCGTCGAGGGTTGGTTTGGGTTGTGTATTAATGCAGGATGGCAAGGTGATTGCTTATGCATCCCGGAAACTCAAAAAGAATGAGGAGAATTATCCGGTGCACGATTTGGAGATGGCAGCAGTGGTATTCGCTTTAAAAATCTGGAGACATTATTTGTATGGAGAGTCTTGTGAGATTTATATTGATCATAAAAGATTGAAGTACATAATGGAGCAACGGGACTTAAACTTGAGGCAACGAAGATGGGTCGGATTGCTCAAGGACTATGAATGCGTAATCAAGTACCATCCCGGAAAAGCAAATGTTGTGGCTGATGCTTTGAGTCGAAAATCTGTTGGTAGTTTGGCGCACATTAGTGTGGCCAGGAGGCCCTCAGTTGGAGCATGGCATGAATTAATGGATCAAGGTTTGCAATGCACGGTGGTTGAATCGGGAGCGTTATTGGCACACTATCAAGTGCGACCTGTTCTAAATGAAGAAATTGTTCATGCACAAGAACAAGATAGAGAAACAAAGCTATGGAAGGAAAAAGCTAATCGGGGAGAATTGACGGGATTTGTAGTTTCTTCTGATGGCATTTTGAGATTTGGTTCGAGAATGTACGTACCTGATGCTGGAGACCTTCGCAGCAAACTATTAAGAGAGGCACATCAAACTCGTTATACCCTGCATCCAGGTTCTACTAAGATGTATCATGATCTCAAGCAATATTATTGGTGGAACAATATGAAACGGGACGTGGCAGAATATGTAGCTAAATGTCTCACCTGTCAGCAAGTGAAAGGGGAGCACCAGAAAGCACCAGGGTTACTTCAGCCACTGCCTATACCGGAGTGGAAATGGGAAAGAGTTGCTATGGATTTTGTTAGTGGGTTGCCTCGAACTGTTGGTGGATTTGATTCTATTTGGGTGGTGGTTGACAGGTTAACAAAGTCTGCACACTTTCTTCCAGTGAAAACTACTTACAACTTCATCAAGTTAGCTCAAGTTTACATTGATGAAGTTGTGAGATTGCATGGAGTACCGGTTTCAATTGTCTCCGATCGAGGACCGCAATTCACATCTAAATTCTGGCGTAGCTTTCAGGGAGCAATGGGTACTCGGCTTGATCTAAGCACTGCATTCCGCCCGCAAACTGATAGCCAAAGTGAGCGGGTGATACAAATTTTGGAGGATATGTTACGGGCATGTGTACTAAATTATGGGGACAGTTGGAGCAAATATCTTTCCTTAGTGGAATTTGCTTACAATAACAGCTACCAGTCAAGTATTGACATGGCGCCCTATGAAGCTTTATATGGACGAAGATGCCGTACACCAATATGTTGGGATGAGGTAGGAGTAAGGAAATTGCTCGGCCCCGAAATTGTTGAGCTTACCACCGAAAAGGTGAAGGTTGCCCGTGAAAATTTGGTTACTGCCCAAAATAGACAGAAATCTTATGCGGACAATAGAAGACGTAACTTGGAGTTTCAAGAGGGGGATATGGTATTTCTGAAGGTTTCACCCACAAATCGGGTAATGCGGTTTGGGAAGAAAGGCAAGTTAGGACCCCGATATGTTGGCCCGTTTGAAGTGCTTGAAAGAATTGGCCCGGTGGCATATCGACTTGCCCTTCCACCAAATTTTTCTGGAATCCATCCAGTGTTTCACATCTCCATGCTGCGGAAGTATGTGCCTGATCCATCGCACATACTTACTCCACAAGAAATTCAGTTGGGAGAAGAATTAACCTATGAAGCACAGCCTGTTGAGGTCATCGATAGGCAAATTCGCAAGTTGCGGAATAAGGACGTAGCTTCTGTTAAAGTTGTTTGGGAAGATGCAACAGGAAGGGAGGCTACGTGGGAGTCGGAGCAGGAAATGGTGGGCAAATATCCACACTTATTTGCAAGTAAATTCGAGGACGAATTTCAATAAGGGGAAGATGATGTGAAAACCCTCAAGCTGAGGAGCCATTGTATTTACTTGATGGTAGGGTGCTGAAAGGAAAACTGGTCTCAATTGGTTGAATTGGCCAGCAACTGGCTGAACGGATTAGTTAGTCTTAATCCCGGATTAACTTGTGCTAAGTGTCCATGGGACTTAAGACTAATAAGTGTGGGACAAGGGGGCGAGCTGGCTTGGGGCTTGGGACCACAGGCACATGCAAGGCAGAAAGTGGAGGGGAATGGGGCTAAGCTGGCAGGTTTTCAGGCTAAGGGGGAGGTAGGTGGCAGCTAGCCAAAACTACAAGCTGAGGGCTTGACACCTGGCTGCTGACTCAGCCACTGCCTGAGTTTTAAAAGGGGGCAAGCAGGCACCCATTTCTCCTTTTCTGCCCAAAATTTTGACAGACATCTATACCCTATCTTCTGCCCAAATTCGTGAGAAAGCATAGAGGAAGAAAGGCTGGACGCTCTCAAGTATTTTCAAGGCATTCCACACAGAAAAATAGTGGGTAAGTGCACTGGTCTGAAATTCTTAATGGTTTGGGTGCAAATTGACTGGCTTAGTATGTTGTTGGCTTGGATAGTGCACCAATTTGGTTTTGTGTGGCATATATCATCTTGTTGCTGGATATTGGTTTGTGGAAGGATTATGCATCAGGTTGGGAACGTTGGGATGGAGATATTGAAGTGCAATTGGCCCTGTAGGAGGCCAATTGGAGTGCCTAGTGCACCAATTCGCCCCAACAGGTAGCCAATAAGTATTTCTAGTGGCCAATAGGCCTGGACAGAGTAACCAGGGGGCTAATGTAGGCTAACTTGTACGGATTTCTATTGATGCTTAATGTTGCTAAGTCTCTTATAGATGTTGAATTGTATGTGGCAGGTGCTAGAACTCGAGGAGCACCAAAGGAAGGAGAAGGGCCTAGTGAGGCTTAATTCTGTGTAAGTTTGGTTGCATGCTTGTGTGATAGCAACGATGCTTATTGGCTTGGTAGATGACCCTGCTTCCTTTAAATATGGCACCCAAGGTGCTACTGTGATGTTGAGATGTTTATTATGCCTTGGCTTGTGTTGAGTTCGTAATACGGGCTATGTATTTCATTCATTTCACTTGCATCATGACATTAATACATGAGATGGTATAAGATGATTGCCTTGCAGTGCTCCTAGGCTGCTTGGTCAATTGAGATGATGGTGGTGTTGTGCTTGGCGCCGTGTGTGGTGGTGGTAGCCAAACTGATATGCCTCGTACGTGGGGCTGTAGGCTAAGAAGTAACATCTGTTGGCAAGGCTACCAGACCCGCAGGTAGGCTAGGTACAACTCCACAAAAGCTTACCCGTGGGCTGATCACGGCGACTTGAGATGTTGGTTGTTGGCTGTTGTTTGCCGCTTGTATGTGTTAATGCTATTGCCTAGTATGACCACCTGCTTATTGAGTCGTGGACTCACCCCCCCTTTCTTTCCACACCCATGTTTCAGGACGAGAAGAGCACCAGTAGCTGGTGTGGGCAGGCTCGAGTGGCGTATCTTGTAGCGATGGGTACTTAGCCTAACTTGGTCTCACCTAGTGTCCTTAAGGCTTGTCTTAAACTTGATGCTTGTAATATTCCACTATGTTGTACTTGGCTAATGTATAAATAAGCCTTATGTGTATGCGTGAATGTTGTTGATGGGATGCCGTCTTGAGTATTGTTGCGCGCAAGTTACTACAGTAGTCGGGGCTAACTTCCATTGTTGAAATTTAGGCCTTTGGGTGCCCTGTGCTAGCTCCTTGGCAGCATAGAGTGCCTGGCCGGTCACGTTTGACGGGACGTGACAGGTTCTTTGACCTTGAAGAGCTCAATGGCGGGGTTGTTTTCATGGGTAATGACAATCCATATAAAACAGCCGGGATAGGTTCAATCAAGCTGAAAAAATCATGATGGATCCACCAGAATTTTGAGAGATGTTCGATATGTTCCAGAGTTGAAAAAGAATCTCATTTCTTTGGGGGCCTTAGAATCAAAAGGCCTAGTTGTTACTATCCGAGATGGAATTCTTAAAGCAACATCAGGAGCATTGGTGATGTTAAAAGGTGTGAGGAAGAATAATCTGTATTAGTATCAAGGTAGTACAGTAATTGGGGCAGTTGCAGCAGTAACTTCTGGAAGCAAGAAGGATGTAGAGGCAATAAAGCTGTGGCATATGCGTTTGGGACATGCTGGTGAAAAATCCTTGCAGATTCTTGCCAAGCAGGGATTATTGAAAGGTACAAAGACTTGCAAATTGGAATTTTGTGAGCATTGTGTTCTGGGAAAGCAACGAAGAGTGAAGTTTGGCACTGCTATCCACGATACTAAGGGGATTTTGGACTATGTGCATTCAGATGTGTGGGGACCTGCCAAGACTCCATCTCTTGGAGGTAGACACTATTTTGTCACTTTTGTTGATGATTTTTCCAGAAGAGTGTGGGTGTTTACAATGAAGAAGAAGGATGAAGTGCTTGGGATTTTCCTTAAGTGGAAAAATCAGGTTGAGAACCAGACAAGAAGGAAGATTAAAGTTCTCCGAACAGACAATGGTGGAGAATATACGAGTGATCCTTTCTTGAAGATATGCCAAGATTATGGCATAGTTCGGCACTTCACAGTCAGAAAAACACCACAGCATAATGGGGTGTCAGAGCATATGAACAAGACATTGGTGGATAAAGTTCGTTGTATGCTGTCTAATGCTTGGCTAGGCAGAATTTTTTGGGCTGAGGCTGTGACATATGCTCAACTTCTTGTTAATCGGTTGCCACATTCTGTTTTAGGTGGCAAGACTCCTTTGGAAGTATGGCCTGGGAAACCTACTACAGATTATGATTCTTTACGTATATTTGGCTCCACTACATACTACCATGTGAATGAATCAAAGTTAGATCCACGAGCAAAGAAGGCTCTATTTATGGGTCTTAATGCTGGAGTGAAGGGATACCGTGTTTGGTGTCTAGAGGCAAAGAAGACTATTATCAGTAGGGATGTTACCTTTGATGAATCTTCCATGTTGACTAAGGTAAATCCAGAAGAAGCTGGTGGTACTTCACAGCAGGTGGAGTGTGTATCAAAGCAGGTGGAGTTTGAGCCTACTATGGTGATCCCAGCTAAGAGCACCAATGGTGACTCTCCATTGACAGAGGAAGAGTCAGATGAAGAAGAGGTTCCGACCCAAGAACCTACGCAGCAGTTCGAGTCAATTGCCACTAGTAGACCAAGACGAGAAAGGAGAAAACCAAAAAGTCTCATTGAAACGGTGGCCTGTGCACTTTCAGTCGTTGATGATGTTCCTTCCACTTTTTCGGAAGCCATTCGGAGTTCTGAAAGTAGCAGTTGGAAAGAGGCAATAGAGGAGGAGATGAAATCTCTTCAGAAGAACAAGACATGGAAGTTGACACAACTACCGAAGGGAAAGAAGGCAATTGGATGCAAATGGGTATTTACTAAAAAGATGGATTTCCTGACAAGAATAATGTTCGCTACAAGGCAAGATTGGTGGCTAAAGGCTACACTCAGAAGGAGGGAATTGATTATAGTGAGGTATTTTCTCCAGTTGTGAAGCATTCCTCCATTAGAATTCTGTTGGCCTTGGTAGCACAGTTGAATTTGGAGCTAGCTCAACTTGATGTGAAGACCGCATTCTTACACGGTGACTTGAAGGAGGAAATCTATATGACTCAGCCCGATGGATACAAAGTTGCTGGTAAAGAAAATTGGGTGTGCAAACTAGACAAGTCGTTGTACGGTTTGAAGCAATCACCAAGATAGTGGTACAAACGATTTGACAAGTTTATGCTGGGTCAAAAGTACACAAGGAGCAAATACGACCATTGTGTGTATTTGAGAAGACTACAAGATGGATCCTACATCTATCTACTCTTATACGTTGATGATATGCTGATAGCTGCAAAGAGCCAAGTTGAAATTGACAAGTTAAAGGCTCAGTTGAGTAGAGAGTTCGAGATGAAGGATTTGGGAGAAGTCAGGAAGATTCTCGGCATGGAGATAAGTAGGGATAGAGAGGGAGGCAAGCTTTGGCTGACTCAAAAAGAATATTTGAAGAAACTACTACAACGTTTTGGCATGAATGAAGGGTCAAAACCTGTAGGTACTCCGCTTGCTCCTCATTTGAAGCTTAGCAGCCAGTTATCTCCGCAGACAGATGAAGAACGAGAGTACATGGAAAAAGTCCCTTATGCTAGTGTAGTCGGAAGCTTAATGTATGCAGTGGTGTGTACGAGACCGGATATTTCACAAGCTGTTAGTGTTGTGAGCAAATACATGCATGATCCTGACAGAGGTCATTGGCAAGCTGTGAAATGGATTCTTCGGTATATCAAAGATACCGTAGACGTTGGCTTAATGTTTGAGCAGGATGAATCACTTGGTCAAGGAGTGGTTGGATATTATGATTCTAACTATGCAGGAGATTTGGATAAGCGAAGATCGACGACGGGCTATTTGTTCACTTTAGCAAAAGCCCCTATTAGTTGGAAGTCCACTTTACAGTCAACGGTGGCTTTGTCTACAACGGAGGCAGAGTATATGGCTATTACAGAAGCTGTGAAGGAGGCAATTTGGCTTTATAGTTTGCTTAAAGACTTGGGGGTTGGTCAGAAACAACTTGTAGTATATTTTGACAGTCAGAGTGCTATTCATTTAGTGAAGAATCAAGTCTTTCATGCACGGACGAAGCACATTGATGTTCGTTATCATTTTGTGAGGGAAATTCTTAAAAAAGAAGAGATACTGCTCCAGAAGATTTTGTCTACAGAGAATCCTACAGATATGATGACCAAGGTGGTAACAAAGGCCAAGTTTGAACATTGTTTAGACTTGGTCAATATCCTGCATATTTAAGTTGGCGCCAGATGGCGCAAGTTGGAAGCACTGTTCTTTGTATGGTTGAGAAGATAGAGGTCTGGTGGGACTACAAAAATAGCAAGGTGGAGATTGTTGAATAGTGATGTGGTGTTTTGTATCCCACATCTATTAGAAAGTGGGAGTGAGGGGTTAGAAAAGGCTATAAATAAGACCCCTTACATCCCTTTAGTATTATCCCAAAATTTCAGTACATTGTATCCTAACAATTGTACTAATTCTTCTCCAATTAAAAGTGCAGTGCTCTGGAGACGTAGGCATAATTGGCCGAACTCCGTTAACAATTTTTGAGTGTGTTCTTCTTTTATTATTCCACCTTTATTTTCCGCATTTGTTTAATTTTGTTTAGTATTCAACATTAGCCGGCTAAGCCGCCTTATCTCTTTGTTGGCTGGCAAAGCCGCCTTGTTCTATTTTGTTGGTCGGCTAAGCCGCCTTTGTAGGGTATAGGTTGTGAATTAAAACACTGTGCAAGTGAGTCCTGTCTAGGAGGCTGGGATTTAAGTGAACCACTGTTCCTCCAGTCTTTCCTGGGAATTATCGAATCAGCTCAATTCACTAGTTTTGTTGTAGTGGGGAATTTACCCGAGGTTCCCCAACGTACATAACCAACCATATCCGAGAGAACTAGAGTAAAACAATGCCTAGGGAAAGGAAAGGAAGAAACATGATGAGCAAGCCAATCAACAAAATGGTTTGACTCCCGAAGAATGTGAGATATCTTGCTACCAATTAGTTTTGGTTGTACTGGTATAGCCTACTACATCCCGTTAAAATTCACTACACTCTCTTTAGTCTCTAAGTTCCACAACGTATTCAGTTTTTTTTCCGAATGGGCTTTTGGAGATTATCAGATTGGCATAATTGTAAAATATGGACTAATTGTACAAAATTTCATAAGTTGCCCAGGAATAATCTCTTTATCACTTATCTTATATTTTTTCATAATTAATCTAAGTTAAAAGCAGCTCGAGCCACGCGAGAGGAGCGTGGTAGCACCGGAAGAGCAGCTGTTGTTGTTAGGCAAGGACGGGGATTTTGAGTCAAGCAATGAATCCTGGATCAATTGCCTTTCTTAAGCTTAAGGAGAATCCCTTCTGCTAGGTTATAGCTCATCCTGACTTCTTCTTCTCACTCTATCGCTTGTCGGCGAAAGTCCTGTGTCAGCGCGTCAATTTTACCTTTTTTCCTAAGTTAAATTTTTAAAGGCTTGTACTTCCTGAACCAGTGGAAAGGGGCGACAGGCATCACAGAATTGACGGTTCTTGGGGAAACAATCCCAGCCGAATAAAAAAAGCAAAAAAGGAACGAAATTCCCTGGGGGATTAACATAATGAGTAACACCTAATGGACATAGAAAGGCATTACGAGCAAGCCAATCAGTAGAACGGTTGGCTTCTCGATAGACATGAGAGATTTTAACGCTTGACGACATGAATCATTTAAAAAATAAACGTATTCGTTCGGTAGCGGATCTATTACAAGAGCAATTTGGATCGTCTCTTACTGGTTTAGAATATGTGCTTGAAAGTTCTCTCTATAAAGCAATTAAACGGAAATCGATACCAACCCATCAAGATTTAGTAAAAGGTTCTAGCTTACTAGAGGCTTATGAATCCTTTTTGGGATTACACGCATTATCTCAAGTTTGGGATCAAATAAATCCATTGACACAAATAGTTCATCGAAGAAAATGGAGTTTTTTTGGTCCCGGAGGATTGATAGCACGAACCGCTACCCGCCTGCCTGGTGGGGGCGGCTCCTCCGTTGCGGGTAAACGGGAAACCCGACTCCAGTAAAGTTGTAATTCATTAGTTATTCGGGATGCTCTTCAAATCTGAAAAAGCCAGAGGTTATTTGTATTCCTCGGAAACCCCCACCCACATCATTATTCAAAATTTCTTGGCCCACTATTGGCCAAACCACTTGGGCGCTAGGACCAATGTGAGTAGGATCACTTAGCCATGCTTCATAATTGGAAAAACGAGCACCGTGGAAATACATCCCACTCAGCCAAAGCAAGAAGATAGAAAGTTGGCCAAAATGAGCGCTAAAGACTTTTCGCGAGATCTCCTCCAAATCGCTACTATGGCTAACGAAATCGTGGAGCCATTGCAACAGGCACTAAAACATGGGTATTTTGTATCCATTGAGCAAAGACGGGTTATAATTGTATAGCAGTATCCGAAAACATATCTTGGATCAAGTTTCGATAATTCATTAGTGTCTTGACACTTTTTGTAATTCATCTGGACTCAAGGTCAGTGTAAGTCAAACTAAGAGCTTTTCCTTTGCCTTACATAGAAAGAGAATTTCCATGTTGATTGAGCAGAGTTAAGGATTGAGGGAAGAGGGATAAAAGGGGACTCTTTGGGCTTTGCGTATGATAACAAAGCATTCTTTTCGATCTTGTACCGGGTATGACACCAAAGAAGAGTTCGACCCAATACTGGATTTCTGTCCTAGTTGATCCTGATTCGACATTAAAAGTATATTGATTTTTGCCCATGTCTCTTAGTTTGCTAAGAAGACCCTTCATGAAGTCGAAGACGGGTGTTAACATAGTATAGTATATTTGATACTTATTGATTACTGCATCCTTTGTTTTTATTTTATTTAAACAAGGATAAGTCAGTGAATTTTTTTGTTTCTTCGATACCTATTTGGTATCTTAGATACGGATGGATGTTGATTTCATATCTTAGATACGGATGGATTATGTTAGGATAAATTGAGGAAACTATAGCCGGTCCAATAGCTACTTCAGCGGCTGCGATAGAGATAACAAAAATTGCCTGCATTAAGATTTCAAACTTGTCGTCTACTTTTAGGAAATGTTCGGAAGAGAGAACTTACAATAATACAATGCCGCATTCTCCGAAGATTGAGAATAAAAAGAAATTTATTAAACGATGAAGCTTATCCCCCATTGTCTCACTGGCCGACCTTAACCCCTCTTATTTTGAGGTCATATCTAGTATTCAGAGTTTGCCTCGATTTGGTACCGCTCTCGCGGCCCGCACCGAAACAGTGCTTTACCCCTAGATGTCGAGTCAACTGTTGCGCCTCAATGCATTTCGGGGAGAACCAGCTAGCTCTGGGTTCAAGTTGCATTTCACCGCTAACCGGATTCCCGTCCAGATCCAGATCAATCTCTCCCTCCCTACCAATCTTGGGGGAATGGATGTTGACACCCTAACCGAGTGGCGGACCAAAAAGCTGCGATTTTTGTGTTACTTTGTACGTTCCAATTGCTTTTTTGTGAGATCGTTTTCTCTGGAGAGGCAATTCAAAGAAATTTCAAAAAGACTGACCATATATGCCTAGATCTCGTATAGCTGGAAGTTTTATGGAAAAAACCTTCTCAATTGTAGAGAATATATTATTAAAAATAATTAAGTATACAAAAAGGGAAGTGGAGAAGGGGGATTTTAAGACAAATGGTAATCAAAAGACAAAGGGCAAATGATCGGGATAAAAACTAGGGCATTATATTAATAATTTTTCAGAAATTTATTAAAATATTTTGCATGTTGATAATCAAATTGGTGGTGAAAAATAGATATAAGAAAATAAAGAATAATATTAACAACGCAATAAATTCCCAAAATAACTAATTCTAACACTAATATGAAAAATCTAATATTAAGTAGTGTAAAATTTCCTAAATTTAATAAGTAACACAATAAAATTAGAAAAATTAATGAAAAATAGTGTATTCATTTGTACCAAATGCTAAGTATTAAATATTAAATTGTGTAATAAAATTTACAATCATTTTACATATAACTTAATTTTCAAAAACTTGCAATACAATTAGATCCTAATCAAAATTCAAAATAATTACTTTTAATTTCTTTTTTAATACACGATATTTATGCTAAAGTGACACCCGCCGGATAGGAGGGGTAGAAAGAACACAAGATATGAATCAAAGTTTATGAATTTGGGCCCGTTGATTATGTAAATAGCATCCTTTTTAGGGCTCTGTTAACGGGAACTCCAAATTAAGCGAAAGTCAATATTAAAACGGAGGAAGTAAGTTGGGACTGTTGGGCCCGGTGGCACTATCTTGCGGAAATAATATCACCTCACAAGGAAATAAGCAAGTGGAGGACAAAAAGAAATAGATGGACTCACAGTATTTAACGTGGTTCACCCAAATACCAGGCTACGTCCACAATCCCGATCCCACCGGAAAAACTTCCATTATAAATAGTAGGCATACAAGAGACTTCCCTAGATTTTAGGGGTATAATCAACCTAGAGTTCTACCCAAAATAGTGTCTCACAAGGTGTTTCCCAAGTGTTTGTCAAAAATACCTCCAAGGTATTTTTTTCCCACTATTTTGTCACTCCTCAATTTAAGAGGGGAATTTTTCTTCCCAATTTTTCTTCCCTCTCACACACTCTCTCTTTCACTCTCTTATTCACACTTGTTGTGAATGTTGGGATGATTTGAAGAGAAGAATTGGTGCCTATTTATAGGCATGTTGACAGGGGCTTATCTGCAATAAAACTAGCTTGCAGGGACTGAACTTGAAAAAACTTAGTGCTCCATTAGCTTAGTGGTGGTGGTTTTCATTAATGCAAGTGGTGATCCCCCACAATTAGTGGAGGAATCACACACTAACAATTCTCCCCCTTCCGACTACATGTTGTGGGGATCCACCAGTCCGGCAGCTTCACGGAAGTATTCTAACTTCCCTCTTGGAAGTGTCTTCGTCAGCATATCTGATCCATTCTCTTCTGTATGGATCTTCTCGAGTTGTATTTGCTTCTTCTCCAGTACATCTCTGATCCAATTGTATCTCACATCTATGTGTTTCGATCTGGAATAAAAGGAGGCATTCTTCGCAGGATGGATAGCACTTTGACTATCACAAAATTGCTGATAGCTATCTTGCGAGAATCCAAGTTCAGTTAAGAACTTCTTCATCCACAACAACTCCTTACATGCTTCCGTTGCTGCAATAAACTCAGCTTCTGTAGTTGACAGAGCAACACACTTTTGTAGCCTTGATTGCCATGACACAGCTCCCCCTGAAAAATTAATCAGGTATCCTGATGTAGATTTTCTGGAACTAACATCACCAGCCATATCTACATCAGTGTATCCAACCAGCACCAGTTTGTCTTCTCCATAACATAAACACATTTTGGAGGTTCCTCGAAGATACTTGAGAATCCACTTGACAGCATTCCAATGCTCTTTACCAGGATTAGAAAGATATCGGCTCACCACTCCAACTGCGTGAGCAATGTCTGGTCGGGTACATACCATGGCATACATCAAGCTTCCCACTGCTGAGGCATATGGAATCCGCTCCATCACTTTCTTCTCCTCATCCGTAGATGGACTCTGCTCAGGGCTAAGTCTAAAGTAGTTAGCAAGAGGACAGCTAACTGCTTTAGCTTTATCCATGTTGAATCGTTAAAGTACCTTCTCTATATACTTCTTCTGAGACAACCATATCTTCTTGGCTTTTCGATCTCGAACATTTCTCATCCCGAGAATTTGTTTTGCTGGCCCCAAGTCTTTCATGGCAAAAAACTTGCTTAGCTGTGCTTACAAGTTGTTGATTCTGGAGACATTCTGGCCAACAATCAGCATATCATCCACATAGAGCAATAGGATGATGAAGTCATCGTCAGAAAATTTCTGGATGAATACACAGTGGTCTGAAGTAGTCTTCTTGTAGCCCTATTGCTCCATCACCGACTCAAATTTCTTATACCACTGTCTTGGAGCTTGTTTTATTCCTCAATCTGCAAACATAATCCTCTTTTCCTTTTCGCTGGAAACCCTCTGGCTACTCCATGTATATTTCTTCTTCCAAATCACCATGTAGGAAGGCTGTCTTGACATCCATTTGTTTAACCTCCAGGTTAAGACTCGCAGCTAATCCCAACACTGTGCGGATTGAGGTCATTTTCACCATTGGTGAGAAGATTTCATCAAAGTCAATCCTTTTCCTTTGACTGAAACCTTTGACAACTAATCTTGCTTTGAATCTTGGAAGTGGACTGTGCTCTTCATACTTGATCCTGAACACCCACTTGTTTTTCAAAGCTCTCTTGCCTTTAGGCAGTTTCACCAGCTCAAAAGTCTTGTTCTCATGCAAGGATTTCATCTCTTCTTGCATGGCTTTAACCCACTTCTCCTTATGCTCATCATTAATAGCTTCATCATAGCTTTCTAGTTCTCCCCCGTTAATGAGCAACAAATAATCACTTGGAGAATATCTGGTAGAGCGTTGCACAACTCTGCCAGACCTTGTTCAATAAGGAGAGCTACTTGATGGCTGAGGAAGGTCATCTCTAGCTGCAGCATCATCAGCTGCATCGTCATTGCCATCATCCTCAATAGCATCTACTAGCTCATTTTCAGCAGGATCATCTAGAATTTAAGGATGAATATCCTGAACATCATCTCCAACTTGTCTTGGTGTCTCAGTTGGAGGTAGCTGAAACTCCTCTTAATCATCACTAGGGAGTTCTATCTATGGTGTTGCATGAACAGTAGCACCACTATCAACTACCCAGCTTGTCTCTTGGATAGTAAGGTTGATGATATCATCATCACAAACTACATTGAACTCTCCGAGAGAATTCGCTTCATCATCACTGCTTTCTTCTTTCTTCACATCTTTGCCTTTGTTCTTCTTCTGCTCTTTCTTGAAGAGTCGACAAAATCTCTTGATGTGGCCCTTCTTCTTGCAGTAATGGCACTCAACATTGGCGAACTTGTTGGATTTACCCTTGCTCTTGTCTCAGTTGCTTCGACCCTTGTTTTGACTTCTGCCCCTCGTCACTATAGCCAAGACCTCTAACTGTGAAGAAGACGAGCATTGTGTTCTTCGTCTCATCTCTTCATTCATAATGCCACTTTTGACGGTTGCCGCACTCACGACAACGTTAGGTGCAGAGTTTGTGATTGAAACCTTCAAGGTTTCCCATGAATCTGGGAGTGTCACCAAGACCATAAGAGCCAGCACCTCATCGTCGAATTTTATACCCATACTAGCCAACTGTTCCATGATCCCTTGCATCTCATTAAGGTGAACTGCAATCAATTTGCCTTCCTGGTATTTTACTTGCATCAACTTCGTCAAGTAAAATAGCTTGTTGTTCCCAGTCTTTGAGGCATATAATTCTTCGAGCTTCTCCCACAACGTTCTAGCATGCTCAATGCCAGAAACGTGGTTGTAAACATTATTCTCAACAAATTGCCGTATATAGCCGCAGACTTGGATGTGTTCAAACTCCCACTCCTCGTTTGTCTTTTCTTCAGGCTTTACCGTACTGAACACCGGTAAATGCATCTTCGTCACGAATAGGAGATCCTTCATCTTGTTTCTCCATAAGTGGTAATTTGTGCCATCAAGGGTGATCATCTTGTTTATCCTCCCCTCCATCTGAATCAAAGACTGACTAGCTCCTCGATCTAGGAAACTCCTTGTGGTGAATAGTAACGGTACAAGTAGTGAATTGAACTGATTCGATAATTCCCAGGAAAGATGGCCTAGCCGATCTCCTAAGACAGAATTATCATTCCAAGATAAATCCCCAGGAAAGACTGGAGGAACAAAAGTTCACTTAAAACCCAGTCTCCAGACAGGATTCACTTGCACAGTGTATTAATTCACAACCTTGCACTTGACAAAGCACAAACCTTCTGCTCCGCTACCAGTTGTTAGGCCCGGTGGCACTATCTTGCGGAAATAATATCATCTCACAAGGAAATAAGTAAGTAGAGGACAAAAAGAAATAGATGGGCTCACAGTATTTAACGTGGTTCACCCAAATACCGGGCTACGTCCACAATCCCGATCCCACCGGAAAAACTTCCACTATAAATAGTAGGCTTACAAGAGAGACTTTCCTAGATTTTAGGGGTATAATCAACCTAGAGTTCTACCCAAAATAGTGTCTCACAAGGTGTTTCTCAAGTATTTGTCAAAAATACCCCTAAGGTATTTTTTTCTCACTATTTTGTAACTCCTCAATTTAAGAGGGAAATTTTTCTTCTCAATTTTTCTTCCCTCTCACACACTCTCTCTTTCACTCTCTTATTCACACTTGTTGTGAATGTTGGGATGATTTGAAGAGAAGAATTGGTGCCTATTTATAGGCATGTTGCCAGGGACTTATCTGCACTAAAACTAACTTGCAGGGACTGAACTTGAAAAAACTTGGTGCTCCACTAGCTTAGTGCTCCATTAGCTTAGTGAGGGTGGTTTTCATTAATTCAAGTGGTGATCTCCCACAATTAGTGGAGGAACCACACACTAACAGGGACTTCTGAGTAAACTCCAAAGGCTGGCGATCTCTGCTTGGAACAAGACTTTCTTTCATCGATCTCTCTCGGAAACCATTCGATTAGGTATGTCCGATACCTTTTATGAGTCTCTTTTAATATTTCCAATTCTCAACTATCAAACACAACACTGCATACAAGCATATAGGCGCTGTAGATGCTACATATACACTGGAAACTTTGTGTAGAAAAGATATATATACCAACAAATTAATCTTTCGTATGATAAGTGACCATCTTACCAATCTTTTTATGGATCCATTACTACAATTGTTATTTTTTTTTTAATGATTTGATGTCATTAAGGAATTAGGCAGGCTATGAAAATTCGTTACCTCCAATTTTTCCAGTAAATAAGTTTGTGTTTCGTGTTATTTGGTTCTTAATTTGGAACTGTCACGGAGTTTTGTTGATTAGTTGTGGGTACATATATATATATAGAGAATGGAAAAGTTATCGGAAGGAATATTGCACCAAATCCTCTCCTTCCTACCAACAGAAGATGCTGTTAGGACCAGTGTGTTGTCCATGTCATGGCATCGCACTTGGACTTCATTCCCGGTCTCTAGTTTCTCCCAAACCAGTTTCGGATTTTCAATGGAGTGGTATATTGACCAGGCCGACAAGATAGACGACGAAGCCATCAAAGAGAGGTTAGTAAAATTAGTGAATTTTGTGGAAGCTTCTTTGCAAAGACAATGCAGCCACTGGACAAGTATAGTAGTATACCTAAGCTGGAACTATGTCTGGACTGCGGATTTGTTGCTGAACTATCTACCGATATTGATCGTTGGCTTCGACTAGCCATAGACCACAATGTGAAGGAGCTTCATCTGGATTTCTCGAGAGTATTCTTCAAACGTCAGGATTCATTTGTTGAAGAAGAGTACTTTCAGAGCTTGTTCAAGTTACTGCTCTCCGCCAAAGCACTCACTTTCCTGAGTTTAGGAGGATTTATACTCGTTGATCGGCCCTTAACTGAAGGTCTTACCGTGAATTGGCCTTCCCTGCGAGTGCTTCATTTATCTCATTGCCGTGTTTATGAACAGATTGTCCAAAACCTCTCCTTTAGGTGTCCTTGACTGGAAAATCTTTCTTTTAAATGCTGTAGAGGGCTTCAAAGCCTTCTGTTGCTTGGCTTTAGAAAACTCAACACGGTTGAGGTCACTAATGGTCATTGCAGTGGAGATGAAAACAGCCGGTATATCATGAAAATAGCAGTTTCTTCGCCAAGTCTTCAAACATTTTTGTTGGGAAATTATAGGCATGTTCAACATATAAACAACCCTATACACAGCGGAAGAATTAAATAAATGGAAAAGAAGACTTATCTCTTTTCTATAGATTGGAGCCCATGAAATTTCTGGATCAGTCGTTCCTCTGGATCTTTTGTATCTTCTGGATCATCGGTGTATGGGTGTTGGTCGGGAATTAAATCACAAGGAAGTAATCCACATACCACAACCTAAGAACCCTAAAACTGGAGAAGAGATATTTTTGGGAGAGAGAAGAGAGAGCCAGAAAACTCAATCTTTCTGTTATTTGTATACTGAATACAAATCCACACCCTAATCTCTATCTGTGTGGGTGGTTATATATCACATATAAAACCCCAACTCAGGATTTTCCTAATAACACAATATTAGGGTTAGACTTGGGCTTTAGCCCACTAACTCATCATGGGCGGACCATGAATAAAATCCTTCATCTCCCACTCGCACATGATGAACAAAATCATCAATCTCTTTAACCACTTCATACGGGCAAATAGGTCGTGCGACCAACATACTAGTAAGAGCTCTTTATTGTACATCTGTTAAGAATATACAATAGCTCAAGTAAAGAACTATATTGTAAATCTGTTAAGAATATACAATAGTTCAAGTAGAGTAAGTATGTATGCTCCCCAGATACATTTAGTTGCATTTAAGAGAAACACAGATCCCAATTCTCTATATGTCTTCACAATTATGTTTTACTGAAAAACATAAGTGGCCACATTGCGAACACAAAGAAAAATGCAACACTCAATGTTCTTCCCTTTTACTTAAAACTCTACATCTTAACTCAGCTGCTTTTCTGACATACCCCGATTAGACCGAATCACTCATGGCCATTCAGAATACAGCCAAGATAGCAACACCAGGCTAAGGTTTCAAGTAGTAGTAAAAGGTCCCAAAGGGCGCTTGTGAGAAATTATTAAAAATTTCTCAAGGCTCACACAGTAAGGAAATGAGATCATATTTCCTACTCCTTAATCGGTCACAAAACACACATGGTATGAATTCATGTGCCACAGTATTTTCTCCATCCCTCAGTGGAGCATATGTCATTAATAATACTGTGTAGGTAATAGTTCAAACACACCTAGTGTTTAACTTGGGTCCACCACTCTACCGTTTTCCAACAGAACCCTACCTAGCCTTTGAACAGACAAGATAAAATATTACTTCATTTTATCTTCGGTCAGTCATGACTGACCTCATCTTGAACAATATCAAGGCGACAATATGTTTTAAGTCAGGCTCTTACAGAATAAGTACTCAACTTATTCTTGACTTAAAACTGTCTTACCCCTATGACCCACCTAGTCATAGAGATGGTTACTCGTGTGAGAGAGCTAACCTGTCTGTTAGACATATCTTTTGATGAGCTTGGCACTAAGCCTCTCATCCCTTCATATGCACCTAGCATATATCCACACATGTATACAACATGTATTTTGTATATATGAACGTTTACACAAAATGGCACTACATAAATCCAATGATTTATCGTGAATATAAAGTTAAGGGAAAGAACAATAATAAAAATTATTGTATTTAATTCTTACTAAACCTATCTGCTCCATTTGACCAACAAATGAGTCTTTCCAAAAAGGTTCGGTGACTGTGTACCTGCACATCACCAGTAGGAATATACTTTATATTCACTTCCTTATGTGAAAAATCAATGTGTTTTGTCTTGTCTTAGTACCATCAATTCCTCCCACAGGAATATTACTGCATGATTATCACAGTAGATAATTAATAGGGAACTATGCCTCATACATTATCCCTAATGGCTAAACTTTTTTAGCCATACAGCTTTGTACTACAAATGATAGAATTATAAATTCAATTCCCATCATTGACAAGACCATGTTAGACAGGATGGTAAGACTACACATAGTCCAAGATCACCACAATAGTCAACATGCATATAAGCTTTGAAGTAGAACTCATCTCTTGAAAGCTTATAATATAGTTTATCATACTCTGAAATACCAAAGTATTTTCTTGACTGTCATCTAATTGTCATATCTAAGATTGAGTCAGTAACTATTTACCATTCCAATAAGATAGCAAATATCTTGTTTGGTATACAATAAAGTATACACTAGACTCTCATGACATTAGAAGGAGGCACATTTGTCAAGCAATATTTGAGTTTGATAACACTATTGTTGGCTCAGGTTATTACCCTCGGCAATAAATGTATCTATAGGCTTAGAGTCATGCATACAAAATTTCAAGGATCATAATCCTCAAAGTGTATGCAATTCCCCCTCCATGTCCTACATTTCCAAAAATGAAGGACAATCAAGAGTATAGATACAAGGAAATTCTTATAATTTCCAGCCAACAATGTGAGGTGGATGTAAAGTAATGAAGTCACTTATGATTTTTTTTATCTCCATATAACGGTCATCATCTATCATTACAAAAATGAAGATGTCTTGGTTACACAAAACCTTAAGAACCATTATGTAGAAGAATCATAGAATCCACAAATGGACCTAAATAGGCAATACACTAAGTATCCTCGCCCTTTTACAGCAAAAACCCACAGTTTATTGCATGTAAATTTCTTCTAATTTTCCACTAAGGAAAGATAGTTCTTACATCCACTTGATGTAATACGAGATAAAAAATATCCATTGGCTCATCAGCACATAGCATAAAATTTTGAGAACCTATTTGTTCCCAACAGCCTCATATATTTTACCAACGCTCAAATTTGTTTTGATTGCATGAAATACAACTCACGTTGTCTTAATCCATTCTTCTTAGTCTTATAAGAAACAATAGTTTTAGGTTCCCATCTACAAAAGAGGTTACACTATGAGAGCCTTTTGGTACTCTTGATCAGTACCATCGATCTAAAGTGTCGTCTCGGTCCTATACCGTGACCACATTTTGAGGTATTGGATTTAATGAAACAAATTCATCGTAATCCAATTGGCTCCCACTAGGATCAAGATTCACTTGGACTCATCAATACTCAATTGATTTATCCCAATGAATTACTCTTGATCACATATCTCACATAGAGAACAATTGTTTCCTATATGGCTTTTCTTGAAAAACCACATTTTTCCAAGAACATTTTGGAGGGCATCAGATTACCATAAACCTGATCATTTTTAGAAGAATCAAATTCTTCTCTCCATAACAACATCTTGTTGTGGAGTTTTCAGATTAGTTAACTATTCAACTAATCCTACTTCATCACATATTTGTATGAACCAATCATACAAATACCATGGCCCCAACCAACTGCTTTGATACAACTATCAAGCTGATTTTCCACACGGTTCATCAACCATCAATGGCACTCAATAGCCCAAGACTTATGGAAAATCAATAAGAGTGATGAAATAGTAGGCACTATGCCTTGCCCTCACATTTAATTTGAGCATATATGTCAAAAATGGATTAATTGCAAATGATATTTTGCTCTGTAGTGTAATTCGGTATGATTTCCTTGTCACCTTCCCCTCAAGAAAGAACTCATACATATGCAGTTCAATCTTGAAAATGAACCCATCAAGTCCGCATTGGCGTGACGGTTCATTCTTTATTGATCCGCATGATCAAAAATAGAATGAAATACATTCACATAATCATTCACATAGAATGAAGATATAAATTGGGTAAAGTCTGGAATTATATGAAACCCATTCATTATCCAGAAAAACAAGATAAACATACCAAAAATATATCCATAAAGGTTAGTATAGTAGGACAATTCTACTCCCACTAGATACAAGGTTTTGTCAAGTTCGATGAACATAGTATATATCATGTAGAATTAGGATTTTGACACTTACACAATCAGTCTAATCCTTTAACTTTCTCCTGAGAGTCAGTTCCTACATGAACTTACTTTGAATCAACCGACATTTGACAATTGTATATAAATGATCCTAGATCATTTATTTCACAATTTGTGGATACTGAATCAACTATCCAATTGATGATTGATTCAAGTAACAAACAGTACCAAACTGTCTCTATTTTAAGAAGGACATACCTTCTTAAAAGTGATGCACAAAGCACGAAAATACATTTATTATCCACAATTAAAGCACTCAACTTTACCTTGTTTCTACCATTTGGATAAGTAGGAACTTTTTTTTTTTTTCATTATCCCAATTAGAATCTATTTCGAGCCTCCTTTGATTTTTACCACTTTTGTCAAAATGACATATACTTAGCAATTGGTACCATTACCAATATAAGTATTTTTAGCCACAAAGGCACTTCTTTGAGTAGTCTTATTGGGCACCCACAGACGCCCCACATCTTGCTCAAAATGACAAAAAACATTGTCAGAAGAAGTAGTGGTAAAAATTAATGACAGTTGGAACATGCTTGTTCCTTACCAAGTAAGTGACAATTATCATTTACCACTGTCAAAGTTTGGTTAAGGACACACCACCAAACTTAATTTAAAAGGTAGTTCAAAAGTTACAAAAACCTTTGGATTCTAACTGCCACACACATAGTGTAGGAAAGAATTACTCTCTCTTGCTCACAAGCTAGAGGTTTCTCTCTACCTTTTACAGGCTCACCCTTTATGATTTTCAGAGCACAAAATATCACATTAATCCAACATAATGGATTTTCATGCATTCAAAACATTACAAACACCATCATAAAAATTTCTCAACCCATGAGGTTTAACGATGATATTTTTTTTTTCCTACAACAGTCAATAATAAACTATAACACATTGTCTTAGAATCAAATAAAATCACATAATTCCACAGAGGATGCCACATCATATATGCAAGAATAATTCATACTTTATACAATAAATAAAATAAATAGCTAACATACTTCCAAGCATAAAATCAAAAACCCATCAAAGTGCATCATCATTCATGCTTAAAAGGATGATTAACTATTGCATAATATTCAACAGTATAAAATAATTTAAACTCCCACTAGGAAAAAAATCCCAATTTTTTTCCCTTAAGTGAGAGATAGATAATTAACTTATAATTATCTAGCATTATTAAGTGCACATAATTTTTATTAAAGGAGATAACACATAGTTAAATCCAAAAATAAAAATTTAGCAATTAATAATTTATTAAAGAAGCTCATTCTTTAATAAAACGCTTTTGAAATAGATAATTAACATATAATTGTCCAAAATTATCAAAAGCAATTATTTTCCATTTAAGAATAACACATAGTTCATTCTTAAATAAAAAACCAGCAATGAAAAATTTATTAAAGAATCTCAGATAATTAACAAATAATTTTTTTAAAATATGATTGAAAGCCCTTGATTTTATTTATCTTCTAACACATAGTTAGATTAAAATAAATATGCAATCAATCATAAACTTAAGAGACTCATTCTTTAGTATAATAATTATTTTTCACAAACTAGATAAATAGTATATAATTATCCAATATGATTGACTTTACTTTATTTCATTTAAGGTCTAACACATAGTTAGTTTAAATAAAAATAAGTAAACAATCAATCTTAAATTAAAGAAATTTATTCTTTAATATTATTTTATACAAATTAGATAATTAACATATAATTATCTAATTCAATTGAAAGTACATAATTTTATTTATCATCTAACACACAGTTAGACTAAAATAAGTATATACCTTCAATCATAGATTAAAGAAACAAATTCTCTAATTTTGTATAAAACAATTATTGTGAAAAATAATGTACAATGGAACCCATTAAGACACTAAGTCCAAGTTGTAAAAACCCTTAAATTTCCGGCCCATACATAATGAACCATGAAATTTCAGCCCAACAGCCCATAACGGCTCGGCCCGCTCAGCTCATGTGCACAGTGCGACCCCGGTACGAATCCGGTTTATTGGTTCGACCATGCGGGTTCAACTGGTGCCCACACCACAGTGTTATTTGGAAATGTTGCACACATGCAACGCGTGTGGGGCAGAAATGAAGCCCTGGCTTCATCTCTTTCCCCTAGCCGCCGCCGCCGCCTCCAAAAGAAAGCACAGCCCCACCGCACCGAGGATTGCCGCCTGGCACCACCGCCTTGGGGAGCCGGAGCAGACGCAACACGCCACGAAGGCTGCCGCATCGGCAGGAGAGGACGCGGCGGCGAACACCACAAGCGCCGCCCCTCTTAGGAACGCTGCCGTAGGAGGGACCACGAAGGTCGTACCAGTCATCGCGTGGAAACGGAGCACAGAGCCCGGCCGCCGCTTTCGATGCACGACCAGATCGAGCCCGCGAGCACTAGGCTTGTCGACGCATTGCTGCACGTACCGCAGCTCACTCATCCTCGCCTGAGAAGACGACCTCCACAGAGAAGATGCCGCCGCAGGGCAGATCGGAGCGGGAGCAGCGGAAGCAGAGCAGCAACCCACAAAGGGCCGCCAATATCAGACTGCCGCCTCCTGCAGTAGCGACGAACGCCGCCGCCATCATCTCCCAGTGGCCACGACCAAAGCAGCCACAGAAGCTGTAACCCCGCTCGGTCCTGCAGCGCGCCGAGTGTCCGGTTCCAGCAACCACAAAAACCGCCTCGGCCTCTACGCTAACCACCACATGTAGGCGGGAGCATAAGCAGCAAGCCCGGCCGCCGCCTCCGCTCAAGGCGAATCACCACCAACACACCACCTGGAATGAAAACTCAAACCACAACCCCAAGGCACAATCAACACAAGCGAATCATGTGGGTATACAGGTTGTGACTCACATGGTTTTTGCAATTAATTGGTCTCACACAATTAATTGGTTTCACAGAGAAAACAATCCATAGATTTTGATTCAAAACAAAAAACACAATCGAGTGCAGGTCCTCCTCCATGGGTAGCGGGTATTCTTGTTCACAAAAAACACAGGCTGGGAACTGGGTTCATGAATTTGTTATTCACACAGAATACACAATTCGTTTTACACGAGAACTTACAATTGCAAGACATCAATTCTCTGGTGATACACAAAGTACTCACAGTTTCCATTGTATTACCCAATTTAAAAATACAATTGCAGTAGCTAATTCAATTATATAAATTCAATGAACACGTTAATCCCAAAAATTCATCGACACAAAAACGAATAATTGCAATCAATGAATCAATTGAATAAAACAATTATTTGTCCAGGGGGAAACTCATACTATGGAATTGATTTTATGTTTTCCAGTAAAACAAATCTACCGAAAGAAAAAAAACTCCACCGATTGAATTTAAGATTTACACAAAAATAATAAAAATAATCAGGGAATAAGATCTAGGGCTCCGCTACCAATGTTGGGAAATTATAGGCATGTTCAACATATAAACAACCCTATACACAGCGGAAGAATTAAATAAATGGAAAAGAAGACTTATCTCTTTTCTATAGATTGGAGCCCGTGAAATTTCTGGATCAGTCGTTCCTCTGGATCTTTTGTATCTTCTGGATCATCGGTGCATGGGTGTTGGTCGGGAATTAAATCACAAGGAAGTAATCCACATACCACAACCTAAGAACCCTAAAACTGGAGAAGAGATATTTTTGCGAGAGAGAAGAGAGAGCCAGAAAACTCAATCTTTCTGTTATTTGTATACTGAATACAAATCCACACCCTAATCTCTATCTGTGTGGGTGGTTATATATCACATATAAAACCCCAACTCAGGATTTTCCTAATAACACAATATTAGGGTTAGACTTGGGCTTTAGCCCACTAACTCATCATGGGCGGACCATGAATAAAATCCTTCAATTTTATTACAAGGAGGTAGAAGGGGAACCAAACCTTGAGATCGATGTAGCTTCCTGCACAAATCTTGAAAAGCTGAAAATAACTTCTTACACTGTTACCAGCCAGTTCTGTGAAAGGCTTATCTCTAAACTTCCTTCCCTCAAAATTTTAGCTTTGGCTTTACTTAGCGAATGTAGCGAAAGGAATAAGATTTGTGGACCAAGATTAGAGATTTTGAAGTTAGATCTCGGGCTATGTAGTGACCATCATATACTTCTGGAGGAAGCTATTATTGATACCCCAAGACTGCAGCGGTTTAAACTAAGCTACCAAAATGATGAGATTAAGTGTCTAGCTCCCCCAATCATTTGGGTGAACAAATCAAGCGTCCAGGAACTGGAATTTTCTGGTACTTTGTTTACTATCCGTCCTCGTGCTTTCCTCGACCTTAGGGAACATCTTGGAAATTTCAACCAAATCAAACTTCTGAAATTGCGTATCTGTCCAAAAACTGCCATCTTTGTCCATGAAGCTCTGAAGAACATTCCTATTCCACCGTTGCCCGAAGTTCTGCACTTGGAGCTATACGTTCCTGGAATAATATCAACTCGTAAGAAAGATGTGATCAGGGAAGAAAAACGTCTCAGAGCAACCGTCAATGGGATACTTTGGAGTTGTCATCCACAATCTCTATCGTTTAAGCTGCTTTGGTATATTAACATTCAGGTTGTGAAGATTGTTTTGGGAGAGCTAATGCGTGGTGAAGAAATTGAATGTTCCTGCAAATCGGTTGGTGTCCGGTGTTGGCGGCGTGACTTTAAAGGCTTCCAAATCCAAATAGATCAATATGAAGGCATAACCAATATTTCATGCAAGGATTTCCTGGAGTTGCTCCCCTCTCTAGATTCCCAGCGCCAGATTTGCTTTAGATTGCAATGGCGTGATTAAATCTATATTTTTCCAGTTTAAGATGTATTGAATTCAGAGCTGGAGGGTTCATGTTTTCTCTGTCCACAATTTCTAGTGTTTGAACTGCTATGCTGAAAGAATATTTGTTGTTGTAAACGCCATTTTAATGGTCAAAAGTCTATTGGAATTGCATAATATGTTTGGCTTATTGGTCTTTGACTTCTGTGCATTCACCACCAAGTGCAGTTGGTTAATTTCAATCAGATTTTCCTTTACGTTATTCTATGTTTTTCACGTTCCTAATAATAAGGATAGTTTGGTTCAGTAGTGCCGCATCATTGCGCAAGGAAGATTGCTTGTCTACTAGGGAAGTTTGAGTTTCTGTAAAATTTCTTCACTGAAATGATGTAATCTGTGCATTTTCTTACCAAGCTATACATTTCACTCCTCCCCTAAATCGCACCCAATTGAGCGGTCGCATATTATTACTATATACAAAAAAGTTGGCACCATTTTCTTACCAATTTCATTTCATGTTGGAAGCTGGCTTTTTCTCTTCGTATTATTGGAGGGATTTTTGGGGTTTGGAGGAGGCACCTGGCAGGTTGATTTTGAAAAAACGACAGCAGGGGGTTAATTCAGGAGGTTGAGTGTGCCCATGGAGGAATTAGTTGGAAGAGCATAGACAAAGGAGAACAAAGAGTGGTGGAAGGGGTAAAAAAGTTTTTCGTGTCCCGCGATTTCGCATTTGTTGTCCTTTTTCGTTTTTTTTTTCACTCATGTCACCCCTCAACTGTTGACTTACCAGTTCACGTGGTCTTTTTTACCTAGTGCTACAGCAGGTTGGTGTCTATAGAGTTAATGCGTGGCAGTGGAGCCCATGATCTGCACAATTTTTTTATTCTTCTTATCCTTTTTTTACAAAATTTAAGCCTTAAAAATTTATATTTAAATTAGATTTTTTTAGAAAATAAACACTAATTTTTAAATTTGCATTGAGAAAAAAAAAATTAAATATGATCCTCATCCCACCTAATCTCTCAATAATATTTTGGTTAACAAAATTGAATAAAACTAACAAAAATTAGAAAAAAAAAAAAGAAACTAAAATAATGAGAGAGGCATATCTAAATCCAAACTATAATTTTAAAAACTTATCAAAGGTGCATACAACACCTTCACCAAATTAAACAAACCATTTCTATAATTTGTTTGGGAAAGAGATGGTAGGACTCGCACTTCGGGAGGAATTTTTTTTTTCTTGCTCTGTTAGATTAAGAAGCCGTGCTTCCTACCCTTTGAGTTGCAACGAAAAAAAGAGAGGAAGAAAGCAGGAACAAACGACGTCGTTTGCTCCTTCTTCCCCATCAACTCCCCACCGACGACACCACCACCACCATCGTTGCCGCCCCCAGGAGCAGCGTCACAGCCAGCCTCTTCTCCTACTTGCACCTCCGTCCCTTCACTTTCTGCCAAGGAAAGCCACCTCCGAGCTCGTCTCACGCCTCGCAAGGAGCATCACCACCGCCTCACCTACCGCCAGCAACGACAATCGCCTATGCCGCCCTCCGCCTTGATGGGTCCATGGCGGTGAAGATTGTCAAGCTAAGTCGAGGGTCGTGTTGTGGTGGTTGTTGTGTCAATTGGGAGTTGTTGTGTTAATGGATTTTGGTGGTGGTTATGCTCGGATGATTGTTGATTCGTGTTTGTTAGGGCAATTCCATTGTGGTTTAGTCTTGGGCTTTGCGTGGACGATGACAAGTTGATGGTGGGTGTGGAAGGAGGTGCAGCAGTTGGGATGGTGGTGTTTTGGTGGTGCTTTTGGAGGAGGTGCAGGAGTCGGATGTGGTGTTTTTTTTGCTTTAGAGAGTTTAAATAAGGATTTTTTTTAGATTAAAAAATAAGAGTTTTTAGAAATTATTATTTAGAAAATATAAAAGGTTAAAAATAAAAAAATCCAGCATAATGTATTTATTTAATCCAAGTAAGAATTTAGAAATTAAGATAAAGGATTTTAAAAATAAAATTTGATTAAAGAAATAAAAAAATGATTAATAAATAAGTTGTGTGTGGGCCCCACTATCACATGTCAGCTCCATAATGGTCAACCTGCTGCAGTAGGTATAAAAGACCATGTGACCTGGTAAATGAAGAGTTTAGGGAGAACATGAGTGAAAAAAGAAAAAACGAAAAAGGGCAACAAATGCGAAATCGATATGGTGTAAGAACACGAAAAGCTTTTCCTAGTGGGAGGAGTTCACCTTCTACTGTTGCTGTGGAGAGCAGGAAGACTATAGCTGACGTTTTGTTGGTGCTACAAGAATCAGAGCAGGAGCACTACAACAAATTAATTAACAATCTCATCCAAGATATATATAAACAGTGTTGATATGTTGAAGATAACTAGTTGACCAATAATTCTGGAGGTTTTTTATTGGTAAGAGTGATCCCTTTTCAGGTTATGTGATAATAGCAGTCAATATGCGGATATTGTGTACTCCTTGGCTTTCAAGAATGCTTATCAAATCATTGTCCTTTTCAACAGTATTTTGCCCACGGTTGTCCTGTATCCTCGAACACTATGTTGAACGGCATTTGGCAGAACAAATAGCTGTGCAGCTGGAAAAGCTCTAATAAACCAAACATAATTATTTAAAGGAACATGAAGCCTGATGATGACTTAATTTGTTCCAAAAACATGCAGAAATTAAACTGGAAAAATCAATACAGTTCTAATCACACCATTGCATTTTATAAAAAAAAAAATCACACCATTGCAATATAAAGTGGCAAACTATAAGGTCTATAGAGCATGGTTTGCTATATATTATAGGAGATGGACATGATACTAAAATATGGGGAGATAACTGGTTAACTATAAGAGGGTAATTAAATATTTTCATTACGTGATTGTTGGGACAACTCAAGGATACGAGCAGAAGCTAACTGCCTATTATGTCAAATCCTACCCACTACATAATTGACCCTGTTATGAATAAACAATTTAATAGAAGATTTTGCAGAAAGAAAATGACGGTGAAGAGGAGAAGAAGAAGAAGCATGGACGGGAAGAAGGAAGAAGAGCTCATACTATGCTAATATTCTTTCAATTATTTCTTCACTTATAAATATACAAGTATTAGGTGGAATAGTCACGCGCAGTGACTCCACTTTATAACACGTTTTTATAACACTCCCCTTGGAGTCACAGTGTATTGGGTAGAACACGCTAAGTGAAAAAGTGCCTCTTTAAAAACCTTACCAAGAAAAACCCTGTGGGATAAAAACTTGGTGAAGGATAAAAGAGTGCAGTGCGTATTTTACTCCCCCTCATTTTGGCCGCTCTTCATTTCTTGTTGTCATTGCATGCCAATAATCCTCTTGTCAACTTCTGGTGATGTGCCCCTTTGTCTGATCACTTTTGATACATCATTACTCTAACTGGAAAATGTGGGTAGCTTTATCTTCATAATTTGTTGTTGGAGCATCTGTCTTGCCCTCTTGCTTTTGTTGTCCCATTGATGCAACAATTTCATGTGTAAAGTTATGGCAGATGTCCGGCTGTGCCTTTTGTGGATCAAGTTAGGGATCGGCATCTGCAAGAACCAACTCTTCTTTCTTCGGGCTTACAGAATTAATATGACACCACATCTTTTATTCCCCGAAGATAAGAGTAAATTCATATTTTGTCAATAGGCTTAAGTCAGAAGCTTCAGGCTTTATTTTCTTAGCAATACATATTGTACTTCAACAGGGTACTCCAGGACCAATCTAATAGTACGGTATTTGGAAGCTTCTTCGGGAGTTCCAATCATTAATAAATTTATCCATACTCAAAATGATTTAAATTATGCAAAGATCAATTCAGTTCTATTTTGTAATTTCCCAGGAATTAGTTGCTTCAGGCAACTTGGATCCTTCAGGGATCTTCATGTATATATCATGACTTATGGATCCATAATAATAGGCTGTAATAGCATTCATTAGATGCATTTCTAATACTTTTCATATACTGCCAGACTTATCAAAAGTAATTGCATCCACCACAGGGGAGTATATCTCCTCGCTGGTCGTTTGGGTAAAACTTTGTGCCACAAAACGTGCTTTATATTTCATTATTTATTTCTTTCCGCACAAATACCCTTTTATGACCATTTGAATTTTACACCTTCTTGTGTACGGACTACAGGTCCGGAAAATTTCTCACTTCACATGCGAGTCCAACACAGCCTTTAATCATGTTTCTCTATTTTGGCCAATCATACTGCGCCTACATTCGCCAAATGTAGGGTCATAATCCTCATTTTATTTAGCGCTATATTATAAATAAAATAAGTATTTCGTCGACGATTATTTTCACGTCGGTTCCATCTTATTTCTGACACTGTAATTGAGATCTCATCATGCTCATTTATTTCAGGTACCTGAGTTACTTCTGGAACTTTATCAATTTGTGTCAGAAAACCTCTTCTGGAGGATTTTCCTCTTCTTGAGGACTTTTAATTCAAACCTCTACTGGAGGCCTTATTTCCTTACTGGGGCCATTTTATCACTTTGCTCCTTTTTCTCTATCGAGAATTTCTTTTCTTTTGGAACCGAGTATAATCTATAGATTCATTTGCATACTTATATTGTTCTTCAGGAACATTAATCTAAACTGGAGCATTTGCAGCTGGTATATGGTCACAATTAATTTAAATGTGTTTGGCAATTGCATATCAATTTTCCTGCAAATGAATCATCTTTTAAACTTCAGGTTCATACTAATTTATTCGAGGATCAAAAACTAGATATTGATAAATCATTTCAATAATCTCTTATCTCTTGATCCAGCTGCTTATTCCCTCCCCCTGATGTTGGGTAAAACATCAATTAATAAGCAAATCTTACTATAAATAAATTTCCATTCTCCTGTCATAGGTTTCAATTACTTTTGTAATTTATGGAGATACATACCCAACGTAGATTCCCAATCTTCTTTAAAGACCAATTTCATAATACTGTGGTGGAGCATTATATACTGAACAACCGATGGTCCGAAGATGGGAGATACTCAGTATGTGACCATTAATCAATTAAATGGGAAGATCTTATCATGTTGTCTTGATGCACTCAAGCATTGCTGCATATAAAATACCATTTTCTCAAGCAATAATATTTCATCAATGGTCCTGCAATCAATTGTCAATGTTCCCCCAGATCTGTTTGGGTTTATTTCCAATGATATACATTATCCATTGAAGAAATATACCAACATTATCTAGACATATAGTCTAGTAACATAAGTAGGGACATATACCTGCAAGTGGCTTGATTATTAAATTAGTGTGAACAATGCCAACTTGCGTTACACAATAGACCATCTAGTCGATGCATCGTAAAAATTACCTAGATGGTTAACACAACGGATTTATCAGTCCGCGTTCATGTCCCTGAATCTTTCTCAAACTTGCTGGTGATACTAGGCCATTCTCATCTTAGAAAGGCCGGGTAATAAGTTTTGCAGCAAACAAGCTCATGGAAATTCATTGATTGTAAAAACTTCTGATTTTTCAATCAATTTCGTGCATCATAATTGATCCGGGATAGCCCAACCGGTCATGTCAAACAATATGTCCATGTACCAACTTCAAGTCGGTGCCAGCTCCAGGCTGGATAACCTGAAAAAATTATTTACCAGCTTCTGGCTGGTGCATACTAGCTATAAATTAAATATCTATCAGTCAACTTCTAGTCGGTCTCAGCTTCAGGCTGTGTAAACTTGTGTATTTAAACACTTAAAATTGCTAGCTTCAGGCTAGAGCATTTCAGCTTCTAGCTGGATATGGTAAGTTTAATAACTTGAATTGCCAGGCGGTCCCAAGATTTCGTGCGTACCTTAAGGGATCTGAAAAATCAGTACAAGCCCAACATGGTACTGATTACTGAAACCCTGTGGCAACCTGCAGAGAATCGTGGAGTAATACCACTCCGTTTTCCTCCAGTAAATCGGTTTGAACTACCTGGAGAAAACAACGTAGGTGGTATGTGGTTCTCCTGGAACGACAGCATTAGGGTCAACATCAATAACGAGGCTCAGAGCTTTAGGGCCAATATTGTACCCAACCGTTAAATATCTTGAACAGCTTATGTATGAGAACAATTCCTCTATGTGAATGTTCTCAAGTAATGATCCCTTATGCAATAATAATATGCATGTTTTCCTTTAGCCTTGCCTTTTGTCATAATCTTTATGGTCATAATAGTTGGAATAATTTCTTCCATATCCTTGGCAACAGGCACTATACTGTCTCATTCACTTCAAGGAATAGAACAAAATCGATTTAATGGTATCCATAACAATTCTTTAATTGCTGTAAACAAAAAAAAAATTTATACTCTTCAAGAGTTCATGCTCTTCAGGAGCATATGCATATGATCTTCTAGATCATAGTTACATTTGTGTTCTTCATAGTTTATGTATGCAACAGTATTCACATACAGTGTTCCTCTCCCCCATGAATGCTGTTGTATTTTTGGGTAGGTGAAATATTTCTCTTCAGGAGTACATTAAGACCCAAGTTTTCTGGAGCGGGTTAATAAATTTTCATATCCGTAATTTCCGTTTACGAAATATATCATTGCACTGTCTTCAGGACAAATGCGAGGGTCATTATCCGAGGAAACGACAATTTCATATAAAAGAATTAAGCAGTAAAAGATAAACATAATGATAAATATATCAGAAATAATAAAACTAAATATAAAAATAAAATTAAACATAAAAATTAAATCCATTAATATATGTCAACTTGCACCTTCAGGGTAAGCAAGAATAATATTTCAAAATTGTGGTCATTATCTCGACCAAATCTGGTTTCATTAATAATACATCTGTCCTACTGGAACATGCATTCCTTCAGGTGCGTACACTTGTAATTAAATTTTGTAAGGATAACCAGCTTCTGGTTCCGGTCTTTGCTGCATTTTTCTTTTATTGAGTCTTCTAGACTCCTTCATTTAGTCTTCCAGACTATTATCATATGCATTTCAGCATTTGATGCCCATAACAATTTTCTTCCGGAAATTTTTTGAGGGCCTGCCATTCAAATAACATAATTAAATAAATAAACGCTTAATTAAAATAAATAAATAAGGGCCTTTTATTAATTATCCCAAGTACAATAAATGACAGAAAATTAAAAATGATGGGCCTAGTACGAGCCCAAATTAAACATAAGTAAAATTAAAAGCAAGAAATTTAAATACAATGGGCCTTTTAATAGCGCAATGAATAAATAGCAGGAAATTAAAAATGGTGGGCCTTGTACGAGCCTAAGCAAAACATAATTAAAATTAAAGGCAAAAAAATTAAATGCAATGGGTCCCTTTTAATAGCCCAATGTAAATAAAATAAAAACATAAAAATATGCTTACTCGATAAATCTTTCAGCAATAATATATATAATATATCGTACTAATATCTGGTTACTATTCCGGTATATATATATCCTTTTTAGATTTGTTTTCCCAATTTGTCGTTTTCAAATATATTTTTTCCAGATTTTTTTTCGGACTGGGCCAAGTCCAAGCCCAGCCCAGCAGACCCAGGAGCCCAAGGCAGTAGGCCCGCAGCAGCCAAACAAGGCTAGGCCCGCGCAAGGCCAGGCCAAGACCAGCAGGCCCAGTGCAGCAGCCCGACCCATGAGGCTATTGACTCAACAGTTCAGCCCAACCATACCCGGGTCACCCACGACCCGTGGCTGTTGCTGCTACTGCTCAACTTTTGCACCGGCGGCGACGGCGGGTGACGGGCGGTACGAGCACGAGAGGAGCGACGAGGGCGCGACGTGAAGGTCATGGTGGTGGTTGGGTCGAGCTCGGCCACGGGGAGGAAAGGGACCCGAGGCAGAGCAGAGGCAGACCCGACGGGTCTTTCGGGTTGCGGGCGTCACCGCCGGGTCTTCACCTCCTTGCGGCGCGTACGGCGGTGGAAGGTGGCAGGGAAGGAGTCGATGAGATGGCGACAGCGTGGGGAAGGCACCGGGGAGGGTGGCGTCGTGCACGGCGGCGCGGGACGTCTTGGGGTGAACAGTGACCCGAGTTGGCAGCTTTGCTTGGTTTCTGTTTTTTTTTCTTTCATTTTTTTCTGCAAAACAAAACGAAGCTTGGGGGTAGAGACGAGCTCGTGCTGATAACGTGTTATGAATAAACAATTTAATAGAAGATTTTGGAGAAAGAAAATGACGGTGAAGAGGAGAAGAAGAAGAAGCATGGACGGGAAGAAGAGCTCATACTCTGCTAATATTCTTTAAATTATTTCTTCACATATAAATATACAAGTGTTAGGTGGAATGGTCAGGCGCAGTGACTCCACTTTATAACACGTTTTTATAACAGACCCCACCTTTTTAGAAACTTCATTTATATTTATTATTTAGTATTTTACTTAAAAAATTAGAAATTAGAAATCCTTTTTTGTTGCCCCAAAAATGGATTTTAGGAAACAGAAGAGGCAACCATTGTTTGCCAAACCCAAAACTGAGTCATTCTGGGCAGACGGTATTGCACGTCTCTTATTGGGCTTAGAACAAAGAAGATTATAAACAGGCCTTGATTTTATTAATGATATTGGGTTACAAGAGATAATACGCAGCCTAAGGTGGCGTAGCCTACGGATTCCATATACTAAGCTCCTGCAGTCTTATAATTTTCGACCGTAGGTAGCAATTACATATCAGACCATGGGGGAATCACCTGCACCCACTTAAGAAAATAGAAGGTAACAAGATTGAAGGATAAGGGTTAGGAGGAGATAAGGGTAACGAGAGATAAAATTAAAGGAGTTTAGGGATACGAGAGATAAAAATAAAAAGAGTTAAGGGATGAGATAGATAAAATTAAAGGAGTTAAGGGTGATGAGAGATTAAAGTACAGGAGTTAAGGGTGACGAGAGATAAAATTAAAAGAGTTAAGGGTGACGAGAGATCAAAGTAAATGACATAAAAGTAAAGAGATAAGGGTGCGAGAGATCAAAGTAAATGACATAAAAGTAAAGAGATAAGGGTTGCTAAGGCCGCATCCCGTGAGGTTCTGAAAGGAAGAGTTCCACCAAACCTGTCAACTCCTTCACCGCTGGTGGAATCAGAATCTGACGAGGGGTGACCGCTTGTCTGGTAAGAAGTGTGTAGTCTTGTCACCGTCGTTCTTGTGATATTCCCCTTGTCTGGTTGACGCGACAACACTCCTTCTACCTGTTTTGCCTCAGCGTTTGTCTCTTGTATACCCACGTCTTGTCGATTTTAAAAACGCGTTCTGCAACAGGCTTTTCCCTTATGTTAGGGCCTTTATTTCAGGCCTTACGGCTTGTGGCCACTTTTGTTATATTTAGCTGGGCCATGATGCCGTTTTAATGTTAATATTAATAATGGCTTTTTTTGGGAACCTGGCCCTTGTGGCCAAAATTTTATTTACTGCAGTGGTTAATACAAGTAACAGTTTAGATTAGTCTCAGCAATAACATATTTCCCGAAAACCTAGTTTGAAACTGAAACACTCACTAACACACTACAACATAGCCTTACATCCACTTCCCACTAAAGGCACCGGTGAGCGGTGGCTATAAAGCAGCGCTTACGGGCGCCACCAGCTGCGCCTGTTCTCTCTGTACTCATTATACTCCCCGCTGCTTATCTCTTCCCATGGAGAGGGCCAATACTTCTTCAGATACCTGACATTAATTGGGCTCTTGTGCTCCGCTCCATCTATATTCCGTAGCTTGTAGGATCCCCTTGGGAGCACCTCATGTATGACGAATGGCCCATTCCACACAGGGGCCCATTTCCCAAGCGCGTTTTTAGCCATCTCTGTGGGCACGACTACCTTCCAAATAAGGTCTCCTTCCCAGAATTCCCGTTTTCGTGCATGCTTGTTATATGCCCTTTCTACCTTCTTTTTCTGAGCCATGGTCTAGGGTCTTCAGTCGTTCCTTCGTTAGGGAATCAGTAGCTAGGACCATCGCTACTGTGTATTCTTCCGCCGCAACTCTGGCTGCCTCACCCTTTGTAGAGAAGGAACCATCGCCTTCAATGGCAACATTGCGTCAGTTCCATAAACCAAACGGAAGGGGGACACTCCCGTGGCCATTTTTGTAGCCACTCGCTGGGCCCATAGAACATCCGTCAGGCATTGATGTTCTGGATAACGGTCTTGTTGGTGGCCGCAGCTTGACCATTTGCTTGGGCGTAGTATGGCGATGACCGCAGGTATCTGAACCCATATTCTTTGGCAAATGCCATGTTGTGAGTGCCCGTGAAATACGTGGCGTTATCGGTGGTGATCGTCTCAAGAACTCTAAATTGCTGGATTATGTGTTCTCGTATGAACTCATTCACCACCTCTTGGTCTAAAACCCTTACTACCTTTGCTTCTGGCCACTTAGTGAAGTAATCCGTAGCCACTAGGAAGTATGTGTGCCCGGTGGACGAAGCGGGGTATATCTTGTAAGTATCCGGGCATGCAAACTTGACAATCAAGAGCAGCGGAAAGACCCGGAAACCTTGGAGGATCCAAGTGAAGCAACTAAACCGAACTACAAAAACAAACATACCTGAAACGGTTAGGATCTTTCACCTAACTGAAGAACCGAATCAGCTAGAGCCGGAAGGATTTCCTGCTCCTTTATGGTATCCACACGAACTGTCAATCACCGGCCAAAATCGTCTCACGATCTCCAACCCCCGAGCACTCCCGAACCGTGGTGCTAGCTACGGATTTCCGGGAGCTATATGTGGTGTTTATGGTATCTCTTTCTTTCACAAAGAAGAGAGGAAGAAGTGTGTGTGTTTCTTGCTCTGAAAAACTCAGAATTCAGAATACAAGAGAGAGTGAGAAGGGTCAAGAGTAATCTGATTACTCTACCCCCAATTAGTGCTAAGAGACAATGGGATAATGGCCAACATATTGGCCCATTATCTTTTATGATTATGTCTCCACATAACCATGTCTGCATTAATGTACAAACACTCATCACAGCACTAATTTGGTCCAATAATTCTGTCAATAACTGAACCAAACCAGCCCAAAACGACCCTGGTCCAACCACGGTCCAACCACACACGGTCGAACCATGGTCCAACCACGGTTCAACCACCTGTTCGAATCAACGATTCTATGTGTATGACCCTGTAGGCACTTGTAATGTTCGGCAATAATTTTAAAATCTCATTTTACAATTATAAGCAAAGAGCGGCGTCTAGCAACACATCATTGCTACCCGAACGACAAGATCAGTACTGATTCTATATGCCTCGGAACATGTCATCGTCCTTTCGTCCCATTATCAAGATTAAACCGAGACATGAAAAACGTCAATCTCGTATATGTTTAATCTTAGTTTCTTGATCCCCGAGTTAACTGTGTAAAACGGATCCTAATGATATCACCATATCATATAATCCGAGCATGGCCATGCATTTAACAGTTCAACTCTATCAAGAAGCCCATCTGATAATATACCCGTCGGACGAATCCCATCTTGATCAATCAAAACCCACTACACATTTATCATATACTCAATGATTACCCTTAAGTCCACCCAGTTACTGATGACTAGGAATAATATCAAAGTATACGACTCATATGTTGGGAACATTGATGATCTCAGGTCTAAGGACAATACATATAAGAACCACTAATGACAATCATATAACGTTCCATGTACGGTTCTTATGTGGGTCGGTCCAGTCCACAAGTTCTCTAACTTGTACTCGTATGTAGAATTAATATCTCATATAATTCTCAACACACGCTAGTCTTAATTTATTATTACAACCCATCCTTAATAATAATCGACTAGGGACATTTTAAGAATACAAAGTATTCTAGGGTTATAAATATGTGCAAGCGATTATCTCATAATCATATTTATTGGAATAACCTCAATGTATATACATGACTCATACAATCATCCATTGATTTGGCTTTTGGGCATATCACTAACATATCTTCCCAATGGCTTCTATAGCCCAACCCTTGAGTGGCCATGGCTTTATTATGGAGGCCAATTCTCAGGGCGGAACCCTATGGACTGGGCAGTAGCGCTGACATTCCTCGCACCTTCTAGAGTACTCAACACAATCTTTAATCAAAGTGGGCAAAAAATACCCCCGTAGTCGAATAGTCATTACCATAGCTTTTCCGGGCTGTGGGCCCCAGCTGGGCCTTCGTGCATCTCACGCATTACCACTAACGCCACTTTGTGATCAATGCACAGAGCCAGCTCGCCGCCGGCACCTCTTTTGTAGAGATCGTCAGCCAACAGTACATAATCTTTGGCTTTCAAGACGCACTTTCCGGTCCTTCTCAACCAACGGGTCCTTCATATAAGCAAGTAACTCAACACGCCAATCCAGAATCGGGTTATGCAATAAAAAGAGTGCTGCCTGCATTTCTGCTGCTGGCGACTCCCAACTGACGGCAGGTTCAAACCATTTCGCCAGCTTTAGGCCGGCGCATTGCTGGTATAACAGTCGGTATCCCGAACCGTGCTGAGCCAACTCATTGGCCTGTCTATTATCCCAGTGGGTACAGTATCCTAGGGAAAATTCCACTTGATCCGCTAACTCATTGACCCTCTCGAGGTATCGGACCAAAATGGCATTTTCGCACTAGAACTCACCCGAATACTGTTATACTACAAACAATGAGTCGCCGTAGGCCTCGATTCGTTCAACTCTCATACCAATTAAAATTTCAAGCCCAAGGATTAGTGCTTCATATTCCACCTGGTTATTGGTACATTTGAAATCTAATTCACATGAAATCAACGTAACCACCCCTTTCGGCAATTCGATGACCACCCCAGCACCAACCCTTTCACCAATCCTCGAACCATCGAAGAACAATTTCTATGGCTTTGCTTCGACTTGGGCAATTTCAAAATCTCCCACAGGCAAATAACCTAGGTCTTCCGACGGGTGATCCGCCAGAAAATCTGCCACGGCCTGCCCTTTGACAGCCTTTTGGGGAACATATTCCAGGGAAATTTTCGATAAACCTAACACCCACTTTCCAATCCGATTCTGGAGAATTGGTTTGGAGAGCATGTACTTAATCAAGTACATTTGACATACAACTCGGGTTGTGGTAGTCAGCATATAATGCCGCAACTTAGTAAAACTGTAGTACAATGCTAGACAGAGCTTCTCTAGGGCCGTATACCCCTGTTCAACGTCCATCAAGATACGACTCAGATAATACACCGCCCGTTCTTTTCCTGCGTCATCTTCCTGGGCCAGCAAACTTCCGATAGACGACGTGGCAGAAATGTAGAGGATGAGGGGCCTGCCTGGTGTGGCCGGTGTCATCATGGGAGGACTAATCATGTATTGTTTAATTGCCTCAAAAGCGCGCTGATCCTCCTCATCCCATAACTCCTCGCGTGGCTTCAGTATGAGTATCCGACTGAAGGGTTTTGTTTTGCTGACCATATTTGACACCAACCTCTAAAGACAGTTGATCCATCCCAACAGGCTTTAAAGCTCCTTCTTGTTAGTCGGAGTCTTAGCTTGGATTATGTCTTTGGCCTTGTCTAGGTCTACCTCAATACCCCATTGATGAACAAGGAAAGCCAAGAACTTTCCAGCTTTGACACCAAAAGTACACTTGAGCAGATTAAATTTCACCTTGTATCGACGTAACCGTTCGAACACAACCTCCAGGTGGCCCACATGATCTTCCCTTTTACGAGACATAACCACAATATCATCGATGTACACACTCAGGATTTATCCAATGAAGTTAGAGAAAATGAGGCACATCAACCATGGATATGTGGCCCCTACGTTCTTTAGGCCGAATGGCATCTTAACCCACACGAAGGTTCCTAATGCACCGTGGCATCAGAATGACATTTTATGCACGTCATCTTTGGCAATGGCTATCTGGTTATAGCCCAAATATCCGTCCACTAAGCTGAGAAGCTCATTTCCAACCGCTGCATCAACTAGCATGTCGGCTACTGGCATGGGATATTCGTCTTTAGGTGTGGCCCGATCGAGGTCTCAAAAGTCTATACAAACTCTGATCTTGCCATTCTTTTTCCTCACCAGCACCACATTGGACAACCACTCTGCGTACCGAGAAATGCGGATGAAACCTGCTTGAAGCAATCTTTCTATCTCGATTTTGACCACGGCTTTGATGTCAGGAGACATCCTCCTCGGTCTTTGCTTGAATAGTTTAAAATTAGGCTTTTTTGGCAGCCTATGCTCAACTGTAGAGCATTCTACTCCCGGTATTTTATGGACTCCCAGGCAAAACAATCTTTGTTTTTCTTCAGGAGTTCAACAATTTCGCGCTCTAACACCGGTTCCAACTTCTCACTGACATAGGTAGGCCGAGGGTCTGCCTCAGTTCCTAAATTAATTTCCCACAGTGGGTCCTGGGACCGGGAGGATTTGTCGTCCATTGCCTCAGGGGCCGGTGGAATATCATCAGTCATAGGTTGCGAATCTGCCTGGCCTTCTTCTAGGACGAGTTCCTAGCTGTTTTCAGCCTCGCATATTTTGTTGACCACGTCTACAACCAACAAGGCCGTTATGCGTGCCAACGTATCCATGCACACCTTGTTGCTGGAGCTATTGATCATTAAGTTCTTCGATAACTAGGCCAAAGAACTTCCAACTTACGTGCGTCGCCCTTGGAGAAATCCTTGGTGGCAGCTTCATTACAGCCGTGGGTGTACTGCAGGAACGACCCCCCAACTCTCCGTCCTTATTAGTTTCTTGGAAGTAAATGGGGACCGTGCTTTCTTGGAAATACCAATCATCGGCGAAATTCTGCCCCATGAACCCTGTGAACTAGTCTCCTTGCACCGCTTCCACTTCATTCCTTGTATTCCACACAAAAAGGGTCTGATGCAAGGTTGACGGTACTACCATATTACTACGAATCCAATCTCGCCCCAATAGGGCATTATACGTAGTTTTCCTCGAGAACACGAAAAATGCTGTTTTCTTGGCCCTCGACCTGACCTCGATGTCAAGTGGTAGCATCCCTAGCAACTCTGTTTATTCACCAACAAAAGTGTACATGGTGATATCCATCTCTCGGAGGTTCTCCGCCCCTTTTCCAATCTTGGTTAGTAAGTTTTTAGGAACTATGTTCAGAGAGGCCCCTCTATCAACGAGCATCTTTCAAACTGGTACCCCTTGGAAATGTGCGGTGATGTACAGAGGCTTTAGGTGCCTATTCTGACTAACTGTGGGTTGCGAAATCTTACTGACTGCCATAGACAGCGTGCTTTGGCTTTCCTCCGCTGAGGAAGCGGTTCCGATGTCGCTAAAGCAAGCCGCAGCCTTCACAGTTTCATTTTCAACACATCCCCCTCCAGGGAACGGGCCTGATTCGGCTTAGCCAAGAAGGTAAGAGGCAAGGCCTTCACAGTTTCATTCTCTCAAGTCCTCTTCCTCGTCTAGGTCTAGGTCTTCTAGGGCTTCAATCATCCTTTCACTACCTTTGGGCAGGGCTTTGGTCTTCGAGCCCCCAGCCTTAGCCACTACTTGGGACCTCCACTGACTGGTTTCAAGGAAGGTCAGCCTCTTCATAGCTGAAGTCCGCTGCCTGAGGCCTCGTTCGTCCTTTCGAATGTCAGGCGAGTTATTGTCACCTAGGGTGACCATACTGTCTCTTTGTTTTTGTAAACTCTTGGCTTATCCTTTCCCGAGAGTTTCCGAGCCTTGGGGCATTGGGACCCGAACCTAAGCTCTCCTATCCTGATAAGGTCTGGCTGCTTGCTCGCTCTTCGGCTGCTTTCCTCATCGATCTGAGCTCTTCTACCCTAGGCCTTATTTTCCTAAACCATGGCCAGGACTGGGTGCAGATGACCCGTTGTCCAACTCCCAAATCTTGTTTCAGCCATTGCAGACGGCGGCGCTGAGACCTCGTCAGCCCATGCCGCTCTCTTTGAGCACCTAGGTATCCAATGTTTTCCAATGTTGTTGGCGGTCCTGCCTACCTTTTCTTGGGTTCATTTTTGTGCCACCTGAAATCTTCGGGCACTTTTGGTTTGATCATCATCTGTCCCATTTTCGGAATCTCTCGGACGATTTTTAACTTGACATACACCACAGGTACACTCTGTTGACATGCCGGACATCTTTTTTTTGAAGTAGACGTGGGTTACTTTGGTTGCCAAATCCTACTGTGGTTTGGACTCCTCGTCCTTCCCCAATTCTAGCTACGGCCTCGGCGAATCACTTGGCGCCTTCTGAGCACATCCTGCCCTCATTGGTCGATCCTCGGGGAGAAAGACACCATGTTAATGGATGCCTTTGGGGGAAAAGGGTTGGCATCCACCTCCACAGGGATAATTAACTGCCCTGAGTTGATGGCCTTCTGCAGTTGATTGCGAGAAGTGACACAGTTTGTAGTATCGTGGGACCATGTGTTGTGCCACTTGCAATACTTTTTCCCGACCCTTTCAGCCTCAGGGGGAATCCTGTGGTTCCCTTTTAACCCTAATTTCTTGGCCTCCAAGAGTTGATCAAAGATCTCGTCAGCCTTTGTCAAGTCGAATGTGTACGTCATCTGCTCAAATCTTCGGTCCTGATTGACCTGGGTTTGGGGTTTTTCGGTCTTCCTCAAGGCATTACACTTATAAGGGTTCCTATGCACTAACTCGGCCGTGCAAACCTCCTCTTATGAATCCTCAAGCTTCTCCAACCAATCGTCTAGCACTTCTTGATTGGCTGCCTCGTAAGGACCCCTGAAGGCGCCTTGATAGGCCCACGGTTCGGTCTGAAATTTACCGGCCCTTTCCATCCAACTGGCTGCTTCGGCTAGATGGGAGACATCCCTAAAGTGGATACCTGCCACCTTTTCTGTGAAATCCGGCTTTAGCCCATCAAGGAAAAAATTGACAACATCTGGTTTGGGGAGTGGTATAGTGCATCTCGCCCTCAGGTCCCTGAATCTGGCCACGAACTCGAGCACCAATTCATCGATTTTCTGCTCTATCCGTGCTAGGTCTGAGAGGCTCATCTCTTCAAGTTCTCTATAGAATCGGTCATGGAAAAAATTTTTCATGACTTCCCATGACTGAACCGAATCTGGCTCCAAGGCTGAGTATTAGTGAAACGCTAGTCCCGTTAGTGATTCCCCGAACAGGCGCAGCTTTAGGAAATCATTATTGTCGGCGTCCCCACACTGAGTGAAGAAATTCGCTATATGTTCCATGGTGGACACCGTTCCATCCCCAAAGAACTGAATGAACTCCGGCCGTTAGAAGCCGTGAGGCAAAGTGTGTATTCTATTGATCCAGTCTATGTAGGGCTTGCTGTACGTATGCCGACCTCCCTGGCGTACTTCAAGGCCTATGTCATGGAGGAAGTTGATCACTTCCCTATGCTGATGTGGGTTCTATGGGGCCAAAAAATTTGCCACAGGTTGAGTCGCAAGTTGTGCACCCCCCAAGGGGAGCACTAGCAGGACTGTCTGTGGGACATTTCGAGAGGCAACAGTAGGCATTTGTGGGGCCGGTTGCTGGTAGGGGACTTGAGGAATTTCCTCAAACAGAGCTTCTGTAAGCGCTTGTGGCTTGCTAACTGATGCTGGGCAATAAGCAGTTGCGCTATAGGTTGTTGGACTACTGGTGGCTGTATCACCGGCTATTGGACCGCCGGCTGCTGAACCACGAGCTGCTGACCCGAACTTGTTGCACTGCTGGCTGCTGTGCCCCCAACACCTGTGTCACCGTGGGTGTTGCTGCAGCAGGGTCGACATTAACCACAGGCTATACGCCCCTCCTAGGCAACTGCGCCACTGCAGACTGATATGCCAACGCACCCTGGTACTTCTGGTTCCACGCCACAGGACCGTTGTTATTCCTAAGGGTTATATTGTTCCTTGGGTTGTACTGAAGCCGACGCGGGTACAGGTACTGCTTGTCCTTGTTGGGAAGCCACCATCATGCTCTTTTGCGCCGCCCTAATGTGTTCTATAATAGGCAACAAGGGCCAGATCATATCGGCCATACACCGTTCCTGCTCCGTGGTTATATGAACCGACGAAGTTTGTAGTGTCGAGGCCAAGTTCTGGATTTGCGAATCGGACATCACTGGTCTTTCGTAGAATGATTCCGGTGCGCCCTCTTGGGAACCCGCCAAACGTTGCTCACCGGCAACCTCCATGACTATTCTAACTCGTGCCATCTCTGGCCTTTCTAAGAACTGCATTAAACTTTCGATTTCAGCTGTATTCCAGGAACGCGGTTGTTGCTGGGGACGAGAAGTACTGCTGCCGGCGCCATTTTGGTTCCCAGCCTGATTGAGAGCAGACCCCAGCGATTTTTGGGCCGGTTGCCCCACGTCACTTCCAGGTGCGGCTTCGTTTCTGTCATCTACGCGACAGGAGTTGGCTTCTACCAGGACTGCCATCCATAGCACATTCAGCCTATAGTCACATATCTCATGACCTAGGCTTAACTTTTGGGCTTCCAACTCCTTGAACCTCGCGACTTTTTCTTCATCAGGGGCCGAAGAGGCAGTAACCACACAAATTTCACGGTGGATTTCTCTCAACACCTCTTTGATCTGAAGCTACTCCCTGGTTTCAACCATCTTTTGTACTGGTTGGTTTTGAATCGCCTCCCAACAAATGCATCAAAATCATGTTGCCCCCAAAACGGATTTTAGGAAACAAGGCAAGCAACCACTATTTGCCAAACCCAAAACTGAGTCGTTCTGGGCAGACGGTGTTGCACGTCTCTTGTTAGGCTAAGAACAAAGAAGATTGTAAACAGGCCTTCAGGCCTTGATTTTATTAATGATATTGGGTTACAGGAGATAATACGCAACCTAAGGTGGCCGCAACCCATAGATTCCCTATACTAAGCTCCTGCGGTCTTATAATTTCCGACCGTAGGTAGCAATTACATATTAGACCAAGGGGGAATCACCTGCACCCACTTAAGAAAATAAGAGGTAACAAGATTGAAGGATAAGGGTTAGGAGGAGACAAGGGTAACGAGAGTTAAAATTAAAAGAGTTCAGGGATGCGAGAGATAAAATTAAAAGGAGTTAAGGGATGTGAGAGATAAAATTAAAGGAGTTAAGAGTGAGGAGAGAATAAAGTAAAGGACTTAAGGGTGACGAGAGATAAAATTAAAAGAGTTAAGGGTGACGAGAGATAAAATTAAAAGAGTTAAGGGTGACGAGAGATCGAAGTAAATGACAAAAAAATAAAGAAGATAAGGATGCGAGAGATAAAAGTATATGACAGAAAAAGTGAAATAAGTGAAAGGTGCATAGTTATCTGTGTTCCTATGTTTTGCTGTGTTACCCCTCCAATGCTTTTATAATGGCAAGGGTGCCACTTGAGGGTCATGCTGTGGTCTGTCTTGTCAGTGCGTACTTCTGCGGGTTCCCTTTGGCACAAAAATCCTTTTTATCCCCGCTTTTTCTTTTTGGAGGACTGCAGGCTGGGGCGACTCGTAATTCCTCATCATCGTACCGCAGGCACCCTCTGAAATATCTTTAACTTTCTCTCCATGCTACAGACGCCTGTAGATGGTACCGAGCCGTGCCTGTAGACGGTACTGTTCCTTTGGGTTCCTACGGTTGGCCTATTTAGTTTACTCTTACGGGCCTCAGGAGCCTTTCCAAGCATCACTAGACCAAACTAGGCTTGGGCCTGCTTTTTATAGGCCTTGAATACACCTCGACTCGTCGTGTGTCTGTTCAGCCTCTTTCTTAGGCCTTATCAGCCCTTTTCGTGAAGGGTGCGATTTTTGGCGGTAACACTTTCTCTTCTACTTCACCCCCAACGCTTCTTCTTCACCAACAAGTTTCTTAACTACGTCAACCATGGCAAAATCAAATGCTCTGCACTTCCGGTACTACCCCACCTCCTCTTCCCCCCTTTCTCCTCCTCCGCTCCCTCTTGAAGCCTCGTTCCTCTGCTTCCCTTTTAATCGTCACCCCTAAATTTTGTTTACAGACTCACCAAAATTCCTCATCACATTATCCTTCATCCTTTCCCGTTGAATAATGGAACTTCTTGCTTATCATATATGTGCATGCAAGATAGTTTTCGCATTCAATTGCCTTAGCCAACGGATTAACACAAAAGAAAAAACCAAACAATTGAACTAATTATCCAATAATATATCTGGATTCCTTTCTCTAGCATGTCCAAATAACAATCATATCATATTATTTAGGAATAGGGACATGGGGAGGAATTCTACTATCAAGGAGAAAAGAGAAGAGGAGGAAGGATGGGTGTTGCTGGAGGGGCAATCTTTTGGTAGCCCATTATAGTAGGAGAAGAAGAAGAAGAAATAGAAAAATGATTTTAATTTTCAACAAAAAATGTTAAATAATACATGAATGATATAGCTAAATTTGGGTGACGTGGCTAAAAAAGTAGAGCTAATTATGTGCCAGGTAGGATTTGATTTGGTAATAACAGTAACATATCGTATATGATACTGGATGTTAGTTATTCATGATCCTGCGTAGGGTAATATTTATGTAAATCAATATTATTATTGTCAATATCCTGTATCTTCATCCTCTTCCATCTTCCAGATCATCTTCCCTAAGCCCCTTTTTCCATCTTAATTTCCATATTCTCTCTATTATACCACATCCCCAACCCGCACCTCCCTTCCCTCTATCTCACAATGAACCATCACCAACCATACCCCTTACTTCTTCCCTCAATCTATCAACCTCCAAACAACCAATTGACTCACCTTCTCCTTCCCATTTGCCGCTACAACCTCCTCCTAATCGACACGGAATGCGAATTCGTGCCAAGGATGGTATTCATCAACCTATTGAAAAACTTAACTTAATTGCTCATATTGATGTCCCCTCTAAACCATCTACTCATACTGAGGCAGTCAAAGATCCTCAATGGCGTTCTGCGATGGATGAAGAGTACAATACTTTATTATCTGACCACACTCGGGACTTAGTTCCCTATAATCCTTTACAGAATGCTATTGGTTGCAGGTGGATTTATCGGATCAAGAAACTTGCTGATGGTACCATTGTCAGATATAAGGCACCACTAGTGGCTCAAGGTTACAAGCAACAACTGGGCATTGATTATACTGAAACATTTAGCCCAATTGTCAAGCCTACCACCGTGCACACTGTTCTTAGTCTTGCCACTATTTTTTTGTGGCCCATTCGGTCGCTTGATGTCAAAAACGTCTTCCTTCATGGCGACTTATCGGAGGCGGTTTACATGAAGCAACCTCCTGGCCTCGTGCATCCTGATTATCCCACTCATATCTGTCGATTACAGCGTGCTCTTTATGGCCTAAAACAAGCTCCTCGTGCATGCTTCCATCGGTTTACTTCATATCTCCAAACTTTGGGATTTGTGTCCAGTAAAGCAGATCCCTCTATATTCATTTATAATCGTTCTGGTATTCATGTTGTTCTATTATTATATGTTTGATATGATTTTTACGATTTACTTCATGTCTCCAAACTTTGGGATTTGTGTCTAGTAAAGCAGATCCCTCTATATTCATTTATAATCGTTCTGGTATTCATGTTGTTCTATTATTATATGTTTGATATGATTTTTACGAGCAACTCTCCAGACTTTTTGCAGCAAAAACTCTTGACAAGTTGCGCCAGGCCTTTGCCATGACTGATCTGGGTGAGCTTAGCTATTTCTTGGGAATTCAAGCTACAATCACATCATCCAGGTTGCATCTTTCACAAAGAAAATATATTCAAGATCTACTTCGACATGCTGGCCTTGTGTAATCCAAGCCTGCTCCCACCCCTTCTACCATCAAATCAAAACTTACTATGACTAATGGTGATCCTCTTGCTGATGCCACTCTATACCGCAACCTAGTGGGAGGTCTCCAATATCTCTTTATCACTTACCGAGATATTTCCTATGATGTAGGCATTGTTTCTCAATTCATGCACACCCCACGAGTCCCTCATTTAGTGGCTGTAAAGCGCATCCTAGGCTATCTTGCAGGCACGCTGTATCATGGTATTCTTCTTCGCAAACAGCACGAGTTGACTCTTACCATCTACAATGATGCAGAGGTTGCCATGACACACGCAGATCCATTAATGGTTATTGTTGTTATATTGGTGATTTTCTTGTTTCATGGTCCTCCAAGAAACAAGCAATTGTTTGTCGCTCTAGTGCTGGAGTTGAATATCGGGCTTTAGTTGCGACAGTTTCTAAACGTTTGTGGCTCCAGCAACTGCTTCATTAGCTTGGGATTTCTTCTCCTAGAGTTCCAAATATTCCTTATGATAATGTCAGTGTAACCTATATGGCTTTGAATCCATTTCATCATGCTCCTACCAAACATATTGAGACTCATCTACATTTTGTTCGTGAACTTGTCCAAAGTGGCCGAATCACCATCAGTTATGTTTATACCTCCAGACAACTAGGTGACGTTGTGAATACCCGACCAAAAATCACTTGGGCCTATTCACCTTTCCTTTACACCTTCTTCATAACCATCATCCAACATCTTTGGAGTCGCCACCTAAATTTTATTAAGGGACAAAAACTTGGGAAAAACCCTTTATGCAACTCCATTTAGGCAACTGGATAATGAACCAAAGATGCTGGACCCGGGGATTCGTCATGGATGGGAAGGTGTTAGGCACCCATCCATGTTGGGGCGAAACTTTGTGCAATTAGAGGATTTTGTATGCCTAGTGCAAGTGTGCAAGTGTGAGCACCAAAACACATAATAAGTGAATATTAAAAAGAAAGAGGAGAAGAAGAAGATTGGGCTTGAGTTTCCACCACTAGAAACCACCAACGTACCCCAGCGACCGGGTTCAAAGCCCACAAAGTTCTTGACATGGCATCGCAACAGTCACATCATCATCAACATCAACACCTCAACAATAATTGGTCAGACAAAAAGGGATTAGGATTAACTCTTGTTGCCCTCCTCTAGCTTCTTGGTTTGGGTTGTGCCTCCCACATAATTTCCTCCCACTTCTCAACACAGTCTTGGAGTTCTTCTTAATTTTCCCCTTTGCTGCCCTCAATGGATGATGCTACCCACGAAATTCTACCAGAGTTTTGCCTATAGAACTATTTCTTACGCTTGGAGAGATAGAGTTTCTCCAAGCTTCAAAGCTTTATGAAGAGTGTTTGTGTAATCGAATGTCCCTTGAAATGTGAGAGGGGGGTCCTATTTATAGTGTTCTGGGTAGCCTAGAGGCGTGGACCAACTTAATGATAAAGGTAATGGCCAAAAATCTGGGCCAAAAAATGGGGAAAAAAACGGGTGATGGGTGCATATGACCGCTATGGCTGGCGGTCATCCTTTGGATGACAGCCAGGCCTGGCGGTCATGGAAGGAAGACTGCCCAGACATGGCGGTCATCCCGAGATGACCGCCCGCGCCTGCGCGTTACACCCGTTCTTTCCTTTTTCGATCTTGATTCTCCCCTAATTTCTCCCTGATTGATCCTACCGCATAATGAACCCTTAGACTGCCCAGAATCCTCTGCTTTCTTGATTATTACTCCTCTCAATCATCTCCTAATCGATTGATTATACATTGATTCCCTATTTTAAGCTAAAATCATACCAAAATCACAAAATCTAATTAAATGATGATTTAACTCTGATTTTCCACGAAAATCAGAGCTAAAATTAACCTACATGAAATGTGTTAATGGGCTAATCAAACTCTGGAGGATTCATTAACTTGGGCCCTTTAACCCATCCTCAACCCAAAGATAAATCATCTCATTAAAATTGGATTAAAGATAGATAAAAGGCCCAAGTAGTGAAATAAACACATTTTAGTGTAAATAAACCTTATTATATATTTTTACCCTATGATTAAATCATCTCATTAATCCTAGCATTCCAATATACAAGAGCTCAAATCACCAAAATGTATTATTTCCACTAAAATAAATTCTTGACGTGCCTTACTCCTACGACCAAATCATCTCATTAATCCTAAGTTCCAACATGTTCAAAATCCATTTTTAGTAAAAAAATACATGGGTCAAATTTGGGTGTTCACATATGCCCCTCGTTGATGAGTCCTTAGAGACTAAGGACGAAACAACGTAAGAAAGGAACAACCAAATTTGAATGACAGATGCAAGTGGTGTGTGCCTTGAATTTTGAGTAGCTATGCTCTTGGTCTGAAAATCTGGGGTAGCTATGCCACCAAGACACAATCAAAATCAATCAAAATGATGGGGCAACCATACCCCCAAATGCGTAATCATCTCAAAATTTTTGGGCAGCTATGCCCTCAGGAGGTGATCAATTTTAACACTTCGGGAAGCTATGCCCAATGATGCAAGATTATTTTAAAACCTCGTGGTAGCTATGCCTCTAATGCATAAAAAGTCGGACAGCTATGCCCCTTGTGTGCAATCAATTCGAAACATATGGGCAGCTATGCCCTTGACGTGACCAATTTTAGAAACTTGGACAGCTATGTCCTCAGTTTGCAATAAACTTAAGAAAACTTGGCAGCTATACCCCTGGTGTAACTATTTTAGGAAACTCGCTATGCCCTCGATGCGGTCAACTTCAAAAATTTTGGCAACTATGCCCCTGACATAATTAACTTTATAAATTCGGGCAGCTATGCCCTTGGTTTGAAATCATCTTGAAGAAATCGGGCAGCTATGCCCTTAACATGATCAAATTAACAAATCAGGTAGCTATGCCCTCCTTGCAATCAAATTCAAAAACACGGGCAGCTATGCCCTTCATGCAACCAAGTTAAAAACTCGGGCAGCTATGCCCATCAATTAAATTTTAAAAACTGAAGTAGCTATACCCTTCAAATTTAAAAATTTTGGCAGTTATGCCTTTATGTGATAAAAGTAAAAACTCAGGCAGCTATGCCCTTCATGCAATTAAATTCAAAAACACCGGGCAGCTATGCCCATCATACAACCAAGTTAAGAACTCGGGCAGCTATACCCTTTAAATTCAAATATTTGGGCAGCTACGCCCTTCATATGCTCTCCTTCAAAAACATCCAGGCAGCTATGCCCCTCTCAATAATTTGGGCAGCTATGCCCAAGGTGTAATCAACTTTGAAAATATGGGCAGCTATGCCCTCCTTAACTTCAATAATTAGGGCAGCTATGCCCCTCATGTTCAAAAAAAGTCCGGGCAGCTATGCCCTTGATGTACTTAAATCAAGAATCGGGACAACTATGTCCTTCTCAATGACACAGGCAGCTATGCCCAGGCAGTTATGCCTCTCATGCAAGCAAATTTAAAAACTTGGGCAGCTACGCCCCTTGTGCTTAAAAACTCGGGCAGCTATGCCCCTGATGTATCAAAAGAAATCCGGGCAGCTATGCCCACCATGCAATCATGAACTCGGGCAGCTATGCCCTTCCATTTTAAAAACTTAGGTCGCTAAGCCCTTGATTTAAAACTGACTCGAAAGATTCGGGCAGCTATGCCCCTCATATGTCTAAAAAACTCGGACAGCTATGCCCCTGATGAACTTAAATAAAAAACCGGGCAACTATGCCCATGGAGTAATCAACTTCGAAAATGCGGGTAGCTATGCCCTCTCTTAACATCAGAAAATTACGGCAGCTATGCCTCTCATGTTCAAAAATCCAGGCAGCTATGCCTTTTATTCAACTTTCAAAATAAGGACATCTATGCCCCTTATTCAAGTTCGAAAAACTAGGGCAACTGTGCCCTTTGTGTACTTATTCTAAAAAACATAGGCAGCTATGCCCTTAGGATCAGACATTAAATCTAATAGGGTAGCCTGCCCCAAAAATTATACAATTCAAATCATGGGGTAGCATGCCCTTGGCATCATTTCACAAAAAAGGTTGGGCCTTACAACTCGTTTTATTGAGAATGCCCAAACTCATACCTCGACTCATCAACAAAAGTTGGGGCTTACTTCTCCTTGAATGCCCAAGACAACACACATCAATTTTATAAAAAAACTGAGCCTTACATCTTCTTAAGAATGCCCCTAACAATAACAAATCAATTTTGGGCCTGGTAGGGCGCACATGCAAAATATCATAAATCCAAGCAGTGTATATATGAACACCTCTTGGTTTTCAAGAAAGGGTTTTGCTCTCTCTTCTTTCTCTTTTCTCTCCCTCTTTTCTTTTCTTTTTTCAAAATTGGATTTGGGTATCTCTTTTCTTTCTTCAGGCTTTACCGAGTTTAAGACTCCATAAGACAAACCTTGGGGTGCCCAGGGACCTTCTTCGAAACTCGTTGGAATAATTCTAAGGCAAAGATGAGTGAAGATTCTCGTGAGAGAGTACACCAGCCAAGGACAGGTATCCTTCAAATGTGCAAACATGATTTTGAGCCAGGGGGTAGATGATGTCGTTCTACTTGTGCCTTGTAGAGGTGGATGAAACCACAATTCATGCTGCTATCAAGCCCTCAGATAATGATCACTATGTGCTTTGGCCTCGTTCACCCTTCTGTTTTTCATACTTCTCAAATGTACCGGGACCCCTCTCTATGCATGCCAAAAAGTAGTCAATGATTTCATTCATACTAAGGTGACTACAAACATTTTTATGACAGATCAATTCTTGGTTAAATGGTTGGACCATTAGTAGAACAGGTGTCAAAGCTTAGTTTATCAAGAAAGTTCAACTTGGAAAGGGAGGGGATTTTTGTTTTGACCGCACCTTTATTTTAGGTTGCCTACGTATTCCTAAACATAGTACTCTCTTTGATTTTCTTTTTTTTAATAGGAACAACTCTGCTTAAAAGACTTGCTTTGATTGAAATTCGGGTCCCTATTCATATGTGAACTTTGTGAAAAAGGGGGACGTATGAACTTGTCGATTTCATGGATTGGTGATCTAGAGGGTGTTCCTATTTTTTTCACTTTTTTTTTTGGTGCTATGCTTAAGAAATCAGGTCCCCGTAGTTCGGGTGAAGACAGGCCAGATGTCTCACCTTTCACAATTTTTCCCTTTGATCAAAATCAGAGTATTTTAGGAAAGCTTCTCCCCCCAAGTCTTTAGTGAATGTTGTGGTTGAAGGTTGGTGTCCAGTTCAGGGTTTTTAGGTGTGGCTGCTCCACATTAGCCAAGGGTTTGTGCTTCAAGTACTACTCTATTTCTAAAACAGGAAGCTTCTTTCTTATGGCCTCGGCCAGGATCCTAGAATCTAGTGTGGAGCCACGTTGATAAGCTGGGTTTCAATGGCTTAACTTTGAATTGATCCATTTAGAAGTTCGGCGAGCTAAACTTGAAATGTTTTCAAAATCCGTTCACCTTAGCATAAACTACGTCATTTTCTAAATCATGAATTGCAATCATCGAGAAAGGAAAGAAGAGTCACATTTTATTGATTAAGTGAACACGTGACACAAAAGCAAAGTCATAAAAAACGATGAACAAAACTTTCTCTTCTTTCAAACATAGCAAACACTATTGCTTATCAGCCCTCTCACATCTCTACATCTTTTGGGGGCAAGACTATCTCATTTTGTTCCACTAGATCTTGTATCTCGTGACGGAGTCTAAAACAATCGTCCGTGGCATGCCCGGCCGCTTGGTGAAATTCACAAAACTTATCCCGGTCCCCTCTAATCGGAGACCCAGGTTTCGGCTCCAAAGGCTGCAACAGGTTTACCTCCATACATTTCTTGAACATCTTTCCCAAAGACATATGAAGAGGGGTGAATTCCCTAAATATTGACCCAGCTTGCACCGGTGCCTGGGTAGTCATGTGATTTACTTCAACGGACTTGTTTCCTTGTGCTGAGATGAAGTTCCGCCTAGGGGTAGTAGTCGCCTAGGGGTAGTAGTGTCCACTGCTACTTTGATCTTGCCAGAAGCAATTGCATCCTCCAACTGTGTCCCTGCCCCAATGAGGGCTTTGAAATAAGCATAATAATTGCCAACCATACGATCATAATACATTGGTTGAAGGTTCTTGATCACCATTTGCACTTGCTCCTCCTGTGGGGGTCGATTCACCATTAAAGAAGCCTTGTTATGCCACCTTGTGATAAAGGCTGAGAACGTCTCTTGGGCTTCTTGCTTAGTTGTCTCGAGATCCCTCTTGGTCATATCCACTTCGGTGTTGTAGCTGTATTGGTTCAAGAACTCTTTGCAGATGTCATCCCACTTGCTCACCTCGCTCTCATCCAAAATCATGAACCACTTTAGGGCTGCACCTGATAAAGTCCTCTGAAACAACTGGGGCATCATCTCGGGCCCAATCCCCCTAGGTTGCAGCATCCTGACATAGATCTTCAGATGAATTCTTGGGCATCCCATTCCATTGAATTTCTCGATGTTCGGCATCTTGAACTTTTCAGGAAAGCGGACTTCAAGGAACAAAGATAGACATTCCATGTTCCAATCATCCTCTTTACTGTTCATGGCTTTTAGCAATTCTTTCACTCTTCTAAGCCTCTCCCCATCTCATTTGGATTCATGTGTCACCAAGTCATCATCCTGGATGACCACCATATTATTTTCAATGCCTGGTTTCGAGCCTTGTCCCTTATCACTCCCAGGGGACTCCATCTTCCCTTTCTTCAAGGCCAATAGTGCATCTCTGACATTCGAATCTTTTAGCTGATCCAAGGATTCCTCAGCCACACTGGTCTTAGCAACGTTGTCCTCACTCATCTTGCCCTAGTATTTGGATCACAGGTGTCAGGGTCCGTGGTACCCTAGAGGCTTCATGACTCACACTTTTTTTTTGTTGGTTTTCATTTTAGGTATGTACAAATGAAAGAGGGCACTCTATTTACACTTACTTGAATTCACAGCAGTAATCACCCAAATACACGTACCACTTATTGATTCACAATGCATGAGATGCTCAGGGTATGCAGCTGGTTGGGGGACAAAAGACTGCCGTTAAGGAATAGTTTGGCCTACTCACATGTGATAAAGGATATCGCATGAGTACCGGGGCCCATTAATCCCTATCATCGCTTGAGCAGCGAGAAACCAGTTCACACAAGCCACTATCGCTTAAGGAAAGCATTGTAGCGGACTTGGATCCCCTGGCCCTCTTACGGTAAGGGCTTCACAACAATTATCATGAATGCAAGGCACTTATGATGACATATAAAAAGGCATACAAAAATCCATTGATTGCACAAGGTTTCTTGAACCCTCGAAATCCCCAGTGGAGTCGCCAGCTATGAATACCCGACCCAAAATCACTTGGGCCTATTCACCTTTCCTTTACACCTTCTTCATAACCATCATCCAACATCTTTGGAGTCGCCACCCAAATTTTATTAAGGGAAAAAAACTTGGGAAAAACCCTTCATGTGACTCCATTTAGGCAACTGGATAACGAACCAAAGATGCTGGACCTGGGGATTCGTCATGGATGGGAAGGTGTTAGGCACCCATCCATGTTGTGTCGAAACTTTGTGCAATTAGAGGATTTTGTATGCCTTGTGCAAGTGTGCAAGTGTGAGCACCAAAACAAATAATAACTGAATATTAAAAAGAAAGGGGAGAAGAAGAAGATTGGGCTTGATTTTCCACCACTAGAAACCACCTACGTACCCCAGTGACCGGGTTCAAAGCTCACGTAGTTCTTGACATGGCATCACAACAGTCACATCATCATCAACATCAACATCTCAACAGTAATTGGCCGGACAAAAAGGGATTAGGAATACCTCTTGTTGCCCTCCTCTAGCTCCTTGGTTTGGGTTGTGCCTCCCACACAAATTTCCTACCACTCCTTAACTCAATCTTGGAGTTCTTCTTGATTTTCCCCTTTGCTGCCTTCAATGGATGATGCTACCCATAAAATTCTACCAGAGTTTTGCCTATAGAACTATTTCTTAAGCTTGGAGAGACAGAGTTTCTCCACGCTTCAAAGCTTTATGAAGAGTGTTTGTGTAATCGAATGTCCCTTGAAATGTGAGAGGGGGGTCCTATTTATAGTGTTCTGGGTAGCCTAGGGGCGTGGACCAGCTTAATGATCAAGGTAATGGCCAAAAATCTGGGTAAAAACCGAGTAGAATCAAATTAGGCGCAAAATCGGGGAAAAAAACGCGTTCTGGGTGCAATTGACCGCCATGGCCGGCGGTCATCCTTTGGATGGCAGCTAGGCCGGGCGGTCATGAAAGGAAGACCGTCCAGACCTGGCGGTCATCCCGAGATAAGCGTCGCGCCTGCGCGTTACACCCGTTCTTTCCTTTTTCGATCTTGATTCTCCCCTAATTTCTCCCTGATTGATCCTACCGCGTAATTAACCCTTAGACTGCCCAGAATCCTCTGCTTTCTTGATTATTACTCCTTTCAATCTTCTCCTAATTGATTGATTACACATTGATTCCCCATTTTAAGCTAAAATCATACCAAAACCACAAAATCTAATTAAATGCTGATTTAACTCTGATTTTCCACGAAAATCAGAGCTAAAATTAACCTGCAATAGATGTGTTAATGAGCTAATCAAACTCTGGAGGATTCTTTAACTTGGGCCGTTTAACCCATCCTCAACCCGAAGATAAATCATCTCATTAAAATTTGATTAAAGATAAATAAAAGGCCCAAGTAATGAAATAAACACATTTTAGTGTAAGTAAACCTTATTATATATTTTGACCCTAAGATTAAATCATCTCATTAATCCTAGCATTCCAATATACAAGGGCTGAAATCACCAAAATGCATTATTTCCACTAAAATAAATTATTGACGTGCCTTACTCCTAGGACCAAATCATCTCATTAATCCTAAGTTCCAACATGTTCAAAATCCAATTTTAGTAAAAAATACATAGGTCAAATTTGGATGTTCACAGACGTCTTGACAAAAATTTTATCGAGCTCTCACTTTCGGTTTCTTCGAGACAACCTCCACATCCAATCCTTGGCTAGGTCGGTTGAGAGGGGTGTGAAGGATGATATTAAAGAAAATTAATGTTATTGTCAATATCCTAGTATTAGAACAGAACCGTTATATATTTTTACTATTAGGGAATCATTATATATTTGTAAATAGTCATTATGTTTTATTACATAATCATTACAAATCTGTAAATAGCCCAAGAGGCAAATCATCTACCCCATATATTTGTAAACTTTCCAATGAGTAAATCATCAGCACAACAGCATTGCATTGATTCAACCTGATCATGCATTATAGTTAGATATACCTTAAGTTCTCCATATAAACCATTATGTCATTGTATTGATTTTTTTCAAAAATTCAATATACCTGATTGTGCATTATAGTTAGATATACCTTAAGCTCTCCATATAAACCATTATGTCATTGTATTGAATTACTTGTTGTAAGTTTATTATTTTGATTCTTTTTAGTTTTAATTATATGTATTTGAAATATACTTAGTAGTGATATAAATATTAGTGATCCTAAATTAACAAATGATAAGTTAAAATTTTTATTCTTTTTATTTTATTAAGACTGCAATAAACTGAGGTAAAATATGATGGCATATAAATAAAGCTAGTTGTAACAAAATTAGAATCAAATGGATAATTATCTTATTCATACTATTACAACGATTGTGGTACATGACCACATCTTATTGTTATATAAATATTTTAAGCAAATATTTGAATACAAATTAAGACCATAAATCATACTAACCCAACGAGGATAAATCATCTATGCAATAATAAAACTATGACGACAAACAATTTATTTTGGGTATAGAATAATTGTCTATCTTTCCAGTAGCATGGTTGCAGAGAACTTTGGCAGCTTTACCATGAGTTGCAGAAGTTATTGTCACATTGTTAAAGATAAGATTGGAGCAAGAAACACTATCACTACACTTTAAAACAACAGCCTCATCTTTTACGAAGGTCCCATGCACATTCGTGTAAGTAATATCGCTCACTTTAACTGCTTCAGTCTGCCACATTTTACTAAATCAAAGGATTTTATTAGCAACATTCATGGGCTCTCTAGCAATATAAACTAATGAATATGTTTGTAATTCAAGAATAATTGATTTTATAAATCTTATCTTATTATACTTTGATAATGAAAGTAAAATAAAACAAAGTAATTAATGGGAAGAAATGCAACTTCACCTGATTTGTAAGATCTCCATAAAATTGGTCAATGATGATAGGGTTGGCAACTCCATCAAAAGAAATATTCTCATAGGTGACATTTTTTACATAGCCTTGACCTCCCTATTAAAATAATATAAAAATCACTAATCAGTAATTGATTAAGGTAAAAACTCATATCTTACATGAAAAAATAATAATTGCATTATCAATACCTGCTTTGTTTTGATTCTAATTCCATTTGTAGTTCCTTTAAAATTGCAATCCCTAACATGTACTTGTTCCACATAGGTAGTTACTCCCTTCCATCCTAAACTTCCGATGCTAGAAGTGAAAATAGGATAATGATTAATCTCAACATAGTTTTTAATTATGACATCCGAATTGAAAATTTAATTAGGTAATCCAATATTTTAAGAGGAAAGAAATAACAGGTGACAGAGGTTTGCATCTTATCAACCTGATCCCATGGCCTGGTCCACAATTAATCCTTTCTATATCAATAAATGAAGAATTGATAACCATAGCTATACAATCATCACCTGAAAAAATTGAATCAATCAATTTAGAAATATAAAAGATAATGCTCTTCGTAAAAATTATAAAATTAATTAGTAGTAAAATGTACAAAAATATGGCTGATAACAATTGTATACCTGTTCCAATGTTGCAATCGTGGATGTGAACATTGCTCATATAGCTAAGCTTAATGCCATCGGTATTTGGACTTTTACCCGAAGCAGTTAGAGTTAGATTGGATATGGTAGAATCATCAGAACCAACAATAACCATATGACCACCAGGACTATTGATTGATGAGAATCCATTGAGTGTGAGATTCTTTGAATTAAAAAATGAAAGCGCCTACATACATAATCCAAAATAAAAATTCTTGGGGTAAGTTGTTAAATGACAAGAATATATGCACTTGGTACAACAAGCTTTCATTTCTTTTGTTAAAAAAATGATTTTACAAAAACTTACAGCGGGTCTTTCTCGGATTTTGTCCTTTTGTGCCCACCAAAATTCTCCTTGTTCATTTAATTGACCATTTCCTTTGATAGTTAGCCCATTCACATCTCGAAATTGAAGCCAGGTGTGATAATTTGACCCAGACCATGGAGTTGTGCTTTTTGGTGCCACAATAGTTCCATCAAGCTATCATATTGATCATTATAGTTAGCAATAAGTGGACATTCTTTCATCTATAATTTTTCATTAAGATTGCATATTTCCAATAGATGTATTTCTCCCTTTTAATTTTCTCAATCGAAGGACAAACAATTAATTTTAATCTATGATAAACCTCTATTCTTGTTTTTTTAGCATTCATTTGAATCCTTGTATATACAAATAATTTATTTTCTTAAGGAATGTGTATGTACATATTACCTGAATAGTTACTGATGCAGATTTGCATGGACCTTGAAAAGTTGTTGGACCCAATAAAAAAGTTTTTCCTTCGGGTATGTTCATGGTTGGATTATTTGTAGCTTCACAAATATCATTCCATGCCTTTGTAAAAGCCTGTAGAACCAAATACACAGTATAAATATTATTTGTTTTAAGTAAAAGTAAATTATTTAAACATATATGCCCAATTTTTATAAAAATAAAAATACGATGATTTCCCTAAGAATAACAAAAAAAAAAAATATTGCCACCATATGATGATGCCAGTATTTTAGGATTCACCTTAATTTTTTTAGGGGATAGATTCTTGTTAATAGTAATAGTTTATGACGAATATTTCAACAGTAAAAAAATTAGTTACCAGTCAACAAATCAATAAATTTTTTTTTCAAAAGTACTATAAGAAAATTATATGAGCTAATAGTTCTTTATTTGATAACATATTTGCTATATTTCTTTTTATACTTTGGCATATAAAAAAATATTTTTTATTTATTTTGCAAATCAATAGTTTGTAATGTAAAATATAATTTTTCATATTTTTATCATTTCTTTGAATAGAAAATTATGAGGCATTAGAAGAAAATACAATTCATATTTCTTTTGAAAGATAAATAAAAATTTGTGTTCTAATTAAAGTAGATTACATAAAGATATGACGCTTACTTGTGTATCATCAGTTTTGCCGTCTCCAACCGCTTGATAATTAGCCATATCAATGACATTGTAAGTAGGAGCATCTCGACTTTGTGCACCAGATATTCCATATCTCATCATGCATAAAATAAATATTGTGGTTGTAAGGAGTTCCTACACAACATTTCTTTTTTTTAGATAAAACATATTGTGAAAATAACTCATCACACATAGAATAAATATTTTAGCTATAAGGAATTCCTAGACATATTTTTTGTTTTTAGATTTACAATGTGATTTTTTTTTGTAATTTTGTTGACATAAAAAAATGATGATCCCTCCCATGGTTTAGGTAAAGCACAATTGACAAAGGAAAAAAAAAAAAACTTCTCCCCTAAGTACAGGTGGAAAACTTCATGGAAAAAAGGTACATACCATTTCTTCACGAGAACGACTTTCTTATGTAGCTTTGAAATATAGATGAGCTTTCAAGATAGTTATTGTGTTTTTAATATACACTTCTGGAACCTTTTATGGGGGGATGCCAAGTAAATGTAAATATTATGCAAAAATCATATTTGTTAAGAAATCCAAAAAATTTAAAAAATAAATATTTTTTTCCTAATATAACATAAGAGTATAATATATGTGAGAATATACTATACTCATATTTGGTAATTGCTAAACTAATATACTAAATAGTTCTACACTATAATTAAGCTGCATGCTTTTTCGTATTCATCAAGTAAAAAAATTAGAATCAGTTACAACTATCAAATTAGCTATAAAATCCAAATTTATGTCTATATATATATTTGCAAATATTTTGCAAAATAATTGTTAAAAAATTTAGTAAGAATCCATATCCTTAACTTAATCCGCAAATTTGTTGGACTAGATCATCTAGAATATATGACATTCATTTAGCTTTACATATCCGGTTGAGATGTTTAAAATAATGATTAAATAAAGAAGTAATAATTGGTAAATTTATCAATAATTTTTAATTCATGTGGATATATTAAGAAAATATAGTCAAATAGTTAAGTGTCATTATTGATAAATTTTCTTTCTAAGAAGCAGAATTTTTTTTACGGCAAAGATTCGGTTTTATTTATATTAATTGACATAATATATTTTGATTAATATAGTTAATATAATGAGGAAGAAGGTAGTTTGATAAATGAAAATGTGAGATAGACATGAGAATGAAACAATATTTATTACTTAAATTAATAAGTTTTAAGTAAGCCAAAATAACAAAAAAAATACTGAATAATTTATCTATGTTAATGTGGATAGTATAAAAAATTTAAAAATCTGATATTATCTTAAATTTTATGATAATATTTTTTTGAGGAAAAAATTATGATGATATTAAAATTGGAGGCTTTCTTATCTTACGATTATGTTAGATCTTATTAGACTTTTTCTTTCTAAATTTTGCACCAAGTATATTAAGTCCTTATCATCATCCATAATCCATAACCATTTGCGTGATTATGATTATTACTATGTGTTTATGGAAAACTATTTGTGCTGAGATGATAATAATATAATGACTTTAGGAAGCCAAGTGGTGTGGGAAGGAATGATGCAATTTTTTTAAAATGTGCATAGTATTTTGTACTTCTTAAGAAAAAGAAAGACAACTAAACGAAAATATTATCATTTATACATATTAAAAATCAGGTATCATAGGTGGAATCCTTTAAGCGTCAACCAGGGTTCAAATACTGGTGATGTGAGTGGAGCACACAGAGTTGGAACGGTGCCCATAGGGCGCATTGTCAATATATAAAGTAAACTTCCTCAATACCGCACTTGTAAACACCCCAAATTTGTCCTGCTAATAATTTGTTTATTTTAATTATAAATGTGTTTTTGTCTGTGGATTAATGAGATGATTTGGTCCTAGGATGAAATACGTTTGTAATTTGATTAGGTGAATTATTAATATTTTATTATTTTTGGGATTTTTGTGTACTTAACTCGGGATTAAGTTGCCTCGAACAACCTTCAAAGATCATACATCATGTTAGTGGCATTTTGCACACCATGAAAAGAGCACTTGCATTCAAAAGAAAAAAAAGAACAACAAGCACATCTTGTAGAAATAGGGAGTACTTGCATTTGGACACCATATAGAACTAGAAAGCATTTGCATCATGTAGAAATAGGAAACATTAGCATGGAAAAGAGAGTGAGAGGGAAAGAAGAAGAGAACGGGAAAGGAAGAGTGAGAGAACAAAATCGAGAGAGAGAGATAAGAAGAGAGAAAAGAGGGAAGAAAATGAGAGAAGAAGAAAAGAAAAGAGAAGAGAGAAAGAAGAGAGGAACAAGAGAAGAGAAGTGAAGAAGGTGTCATGGCACTTGCATCCCCATGTGTTGAAAGGACATCACATTTAAACATGCACGTGCATAACTCGGATATAGGACGTGGATTCCATAGATAAGGAAGTTCTGATTGAAAATGTGTTTTTAATGAAGGTGATAACATCAGAAAATCATTATCGTGTGTAGAATTGGATATTCTAGAGGGCGGCGTGGCAAGCCCAAATTTTGTAGACAGTGTTGATTGCAGTCCAACAGGCATGCCATGCCCACATCCGAGAATTAGATTCTAGCCGTAGACAAGGGGCATGTCACGCCTCACTTTTTGACTCGCCAAGTTGACATCATACAATAAGGGCACAACTGCCATGAGATTAATCCTACATCATGATGTTAGGGGCACGGCGGGCCTGGAATCCGAGTAAAAAAGGTTACAAGGGGCATGCTACCCCATGGTTGGAGTTGGATTTTCTGGGGTATGCTACCCTTTGACATGAATTTGATTTTCCCGAGGGTGTGACGGGCCCGATTTATTTTCTAGGGCATGCTACCGCATGTTTTGAGTCAAATGTGTTGGGGCATGCTACCCCATTATGTCATGTGCTCTGTTTCTTAGGGCATGCTACCCCATTATGTGTCTTGTTTCCAGGGACATGCTACCCCGTTATGTGATCTGTTTGGTTCCCGGGGCATGCTACCCCGTTATATGATATGTTTGTTTGTCGGGGCATGCCACCCCGTTAGATGACGTGTTTATTTCCCGGGGCATGCTGCCCTGTTATATAATGTGTTCTATTTCTTTTGGCAAGATGTCTCACTAGGTGATGTGTTTTGTTTCCCGGGAATGATGCCCTACTTTGTAATGTATTTTATTCTCGGGGCATAATACCTCTCTATGTGTGTGATTTCCCAGGGCATGCTACCCCAAGCGATTTGGTCGGGGGATGCTACCTTGTATGATTGGAATCGCAGTCATGACATTTGGTTTCCGGGGCATGCAACCCTATGTATTGATTTTCAGGAGCATGCTACCCCTTTGTGTCAGTGAGACTTACTTGGGGCATGCTACCCCGTTTTGAAACAATCCACGGGGCATGCTACCCCGTTCCAAATGAAATTTCTGGGGCATGAAACCCCATTGCTGAAGATGACTTTCTTTGGGGCATGCTACCCGGGGGGTATATGTAATGCCCCAAGATTTGTTGACGGTTGATGAGAAGGCATGTGATGCCATGGGAGGGATGAGACGATTCCCACAACCAAGTCAAACACCGAGTTCCCCAAGGAGGATGATAAAAATCCCTAAAAAGTAGGTAACCTCGAAATTACCCCTACAGAAGGAGACATATCCCTAGCTAGCTGAGAAGAGAGGATTCTATGTTAGCGACCTGGTAGATGAGATGACTCTACCAAACCAAACCCGAGTTCCCCAGGGAGGACGATAAAATCCCTAGAAAGTAGATGGCCCCGAAATCATCCCCACGGGAGGAGACATATCCCTATTTGACCGAGAGTTTTCTTTGTTAACGACCCGATAGATGAGATGATTCTATCACAAACCGCGTCCCCTAAGAAGGAACGATAAATCCATAAAAACTCGGAATGAGATGATTCCCGGCCCATGGCACATATGTCAGCATCAGCGTCAATACCTACTCCACCAAATTTGGGTGTTCTTCTTTTCGTTGGTTCATCTCCAGTTCCTAAAAATTTACTAACAAGGGGCATTTGCGAACACCCCAAAATTGACCTGCTACTAATTTGTTTATTTGAACTATAAATGTGTTTTTTTTTTCTGTGGATTAATGAGATGATTTGGTCCTAGGATGAAATATGTTTGTAATTTAATTAGATGAATTATTAATATTTTATTATTTTTGAGATTTTTGTGTGCTTAACTCGGGATTATTAAGATGATTTCATTCTGAGTTTAAGTATATTTAAATTCTGAACTTAATAAACTATGGTATTTAATTGTTTTAGGCTTTTAATTATTTTGGACCTATATGAGATGATAGTGAGTATTAAAATAAATAAGAGTCTGGACCAATTAAGTATGGATCCTCCAGCAACCAAAGCCCAATAAAAACACTGGACTTAACAGCAATTTAGTCCTGATTTTTGTCCAAAAATCAGATTAAACATTTTCCTTAAGTATTTTTATTATTTATGGAATATAGAGTGGAGTGGAGATGAGGTAAACTCAAATAGGAAAAGGGGAGGGGGGTAAGCTACAAGTTAGGAGGTTTTCTGGAGCTTAAAATAGGCAAAATTCTTATTAGGAAGGGCGTGGGAATTAAGCTGAATCGGAATAATGAGGATGAAAACCGGAAAGGAAAGAACAATTTTGGAAACAGGTTCCGACGGACATGGTGACATGACCGCCAGCACCTAACGGGCTTGTAGGAATGACCGCCAACGCCTGGCAGTCGTTGCGAGAGGACCGCCAGTGCTTGGAGGACATCGCATCCAGTTTTGGTAGCTTTTCAGAATTTTCCTGTTTTCTTAATTTTGGGTATCTACCGTTGGATCTAGGGGTTCAATCCTTACCCTTAGATCAACACAATGTCTAGACACCCTGAACGCTATAAATATGACCCCCCTCATTCACCCTCATTGACACACAATTTCTCTCTTCCCCCTCTATATAGACATAAACTAGGTGCTTGGAAAAATTCTCTAATTCCAAGCTTAGGAACCCTTCTAAGGGTTGAAATTCTGGAGGAATTTCATGGGGAGGAGTAGTAGCAAAGCAACAACAAAAGGAGAGAAAGAGAAGGAGAAGAAGGAATAAGATTGGAGCCAACTTGTGGAGAAGAAGAGGAGGGACCCGAGTAGAGGATTCCTGTGCAGGCAGTCCCAGAAAAATCATCATATCTAGAGTTGTAGGCAACGGATTGCTGCGTTCTTTGAGTCCCCCAGAAAGATAAGAAGTAGATCTACAAGTTTTCTGTTGGTTCCAGAGACCAATTCGACCTCCTTCTACACCGAATTGCTTGTTGAACTTCTGCCAAAATTCTGCTTAGGAGTGGTAGGCAGGTAGGAGCAGGAGGAGGAGGGTTTCAAGAGGTAACTCGTTCCTATTTTCTTGGTTGATTGCTGCTGTGACGAATTGATGTTGATGATGCTGTGATTATATGTGATGCATGTTAAGAAAAACGTGAGCTTAGAACCCATTATCGGGAGGTACGTAGGCAGTTTCTAGTGGTGAAAATGCAAGCTCAATCTTTATTTATTTTCTGTTTTGTCTTTGTTTTTTTTTTATTTGTTTTGCTTAGGGATGCTGGATACGTCACAAGGCAATGGTCCCAGTAGACAAGGAGATAGTAAAGACATTAGAAATAGTGAAGGTACCTTAAGGCGAAAGGTGGGAAGAAGGCAGAGGTAGTGTTGAAGCATCGACTTAAGACACTGAGGTGACTTTAGGCCATTTTCGTGAGAGAAGATGCAAGCCCCGAATTTTATTTGTGAACCCAGTTGATCAGCCGACGAGCCGAACTGATAAACCAGGTTGATAACCCGAGCCGGTGAGTTGAGTTGACGAAATGGGTTGGGAAACCAAGGGTAGTAGCAGAGCCAAGTTGTCAAATCGAGATGCCGAGTTGAAAAGCCGAGGAACCGGGATGCGGAGCCGAGCCAAGCTATTGAGAGTTCAGTATACGAGCTAAGACAAACCAAAGGGGCCTTCTCATGGGAAGAAATATTTTGGGGAGAGACAATGAAAAAGAACACAGGAAGAAGATGAGATGAGATAAGGTACATGGAGAGCTAATGTTTAGGCCTTCTTGTAAAGAGGAGATGTAAGCCTCAGTATTTACAGTTTGAGAGGTGAGAAGAGGTGACCCAATTGGACCCTATTCAACAACGGAAATGTAAACTCCGGTTTCTATTTGTGAGCCGAATTGATGAGCCAAGATGAGAAGTTGAGAGAAGAACCATATGATGGGGGGCTGAACTAACAAGTTGAGCTGATGAGCAAAGCTGGGGTATTGAGTGGGGACATTGTCATTGGGCCTTCTCAAATGAACAAGATGAGAGCCCCAACAATTGGGAACAATGAGAATGATGGTGAGAATGATGATGAAGACATGGTGAGAAGGCAATGAGGAGGGTTAAGGGATAATGGTGAAGATGACAATAAAGATGATGCATTCCAATGGGTGAACGAGGAGTGTAAGTCTGGGGAGAATTGATTAGAGATCACATACCGAATTTCTAAGTATGGATAGAATGATGATCAAGAATGGGGAGAGGCGGTGTAGTTGCTCTTTAGAGTCTAGAAGTTGAGTCCAGTGAAAAGGGGCGATAGTTAAATTCTGTGTCCAATAATCAATAGTGTCACTGTTTGTGCTCTGATTTTCCACATAAGGAATAAAATTTTGATTTCTTTATCTTCTGTGTACATGTGGCAAAATATGCAGGACTTCATGATATTCCATTGGATCAATCTAGGGGACCATAAAACGAACTACAAAGACCTGATTCTGTAGATATAATCCGACCTTACCTAACACATATTCGACCAACCCTAGCTGATTCCTAAACACTCACCCGCTAGCCTTCAAACACATACACATGTTGACACGTATTTAGCCCAGCCTCCATATTCAACCCATTAGACCCACTTGAACACTTGTCAAGAAATAGTGCTCTCAAAAATAAATGAAGCTTCCAAATAAATTCCTTCCAAATACACATATCCAGAAAAGATGTCACCCTTTCAAAAAAAATGATGAAATGAAAAGAAGAAGAAAACAAAAAAGAGAAAAAAGAGAACAAAAAAAAAGAAAAAATGGGAAAAGGGAAGAAACCTTTAGTGCTTGAACATTAAAACTAGGATAGAATGGAGAAATCTTGATAAGAGGATAAGTGTTTCTCCCAACAGACCTATCACATCGAACTCCCCACCAAACAGCGACCCTGAGAAACACCTCAAGCCAAACGCCACATCCACAGATACGTAGGTAATCCAGAAACAAGCCCGGTCTATAAATTATGGTTCCCAGATTGATTCAATGGAAAGATTGGAGTCATTCTCAGATGGACATGTCACACTGTTGATTGTATCCGTAGTGTCCAACCCTCTTTTGTAGCCATGAGGCCACTTCTCACTTGAACATGTATTTTGGGTCATCATAAAGCTGTAGATATCAGTCGAGTCCGCCTCTTTCATGAAGATTCACTGTGAATTCGGTCATTAATTGTCACACTTCTCTAATAGTCTCTTGATCACACTCTGACCAAATGAATCTAGGGTTCCCCACTAACCCCACACTTAAGTCGATAGTCCACCTCTCCATTAATCAACCGTGTATACCCAGCCCGAGTGGTCTTGATCCTGCCCAGACCTCATGGTCTCAATATTCTGTGTCTATGGTTGCTACTCCCACAAAAATAAAAAGGAGAAAAGAAAAAAAAGTCCGCTAGGCTGAAAACCTGAAAGGGCGGCCTAGGCAAAAATTAGGACAAGCCTGCTAGGTCGAAAACCCACATGCGCGGCCTAGGAAAAAGTTATGGCCAAAACGAAAATGGGATAGGAGCCAATGACAACAACGAGGCATCCATATGTTAGATTACATTGCTCCGTCAATTCTCAAAGCAAAGATTGCTCATCAGAGGTAGACCACTTGGTTGACCATGTCATCATCAACAAAAGAGGTATAGAAGCATTTGGGCACATTGCCTCCATCTATTTTTGAAGGGGTATCCACTAATCCATTGATTTCACTTTACGGGGTCTTCGTCCATCAAACCTTTTTCAACAAGGAATGTTCACTCATGGAGTCCTAACTAACATTTGAAATAATTGAGTTCATAGTCATTGGGAATCCTTCTCTTGAAAGTTTTTGTGATATTGATGGGATAACTCGCTTTTTCTTAAATGGCTTAACTTTCCTCTTAGCTCGAATGATTTTCATTGGTCATGCATCATACTAGGGGCACTTGCATCCAAATGCACCATATGGGAATGAGATTGCATTTACATCAATACATGGCACTTGCATCCATAGGAAAGGGGAGAGAAGAGTAAGAATGGGGGATAAGAAGAGAGACAAGACGAGAGAAAGAGAGAAAATAGGAAGAGGGAAAATCCGGAAGGGAGAAGAGGGAAAACGAAGAGAGGAAAACATGATGGGGGAAGATTCGAGGGAGAAGAGGGAAGAGGAAAATGGGAAAACATGTCATAAGCACTTGCATTAAAAAACTCACTTGTAGAAACTAGGGGCACCCCCATTGATTGAAAAGATGACACACTTAGACATGTTCATGCATCACTCACATATAGAACATGAATTCCTTGATAAGGTAGACTTGGTTGAGGGTACAGGGTCAACAAAGGTGACAACGTTATAAATTCATCACTTAATGTAGACTTACATTCCTTGAGGTTGATAACTGAAGGGGGCATGGCACGCCTGGATTTTTAGATGACTTTGCTTATAAATGACGGGCATGCCATGCCTGCACTTAAGATGTAGACTTGGAGTAACTGGGCATAAGCCCATAAGCAGGCCCGATAAACAATGACTGAGTCCAGGCCCGAAGACGTGTAAGGCCCAAGATCGTGAATGGGAATAAGGCCTCAAGATCAGGCCCTACAGGAAGCCCCGGGAAAGCAGACCAAGGCCCAGGACCCACGGAGGAAGCCCAGGACCTGGAGGCCGCGCACCTACGGACGAGGTCCAGGACCTAGAGCCCGGGAAGCCACCCACATCGGCCAATCTGAGCTTATCCAAAGGGAATCCAGCTGTGACCATTAACAGAGTGACACGTGGCCGAGCTAACCCCCTATAAAGGCTTGAAGAACTAGATATTTAGGGGACTTTTCCCACTTTTCCTGATCTCTCTCTCTCGGCTCTCTTTCTTCTCTCTTCTCTCCCGATTTTCCCCATTGTACACAATCATTCAATATTAATAATATGCTCTTTAATGGGAACCCCATATTCTTGTTTGCACTAGTTGGTTCCGTTGCGGGAACGATTTGAAAGCCAAAAAATCATCAAACCATCAACCGTTCAATCCATTGACAAATCAAACAATCGACAACGATTTCAGAACATACAAATTCAACAAGGCAACAACTATTTTTTGGCGCATCAACACATCCAGCAGATCTAACGGATCCAACATATTTCACATATAACACTTCTGTCCACTAAGGTAAATTTATTGAAACAGCCAACTGATTGCATTTTGGTCTTTGAATGCAGTAGATCGTGAGGAAAAACAAACAAACACTCACCGGTGCGAGGATGAAAAAGGTCCAGCAAATGGAGAACACTCCCGGCAGCAAACGGCGAGACGGCGACTGATGGCATCCACCTCACTGACGTCTGCAAATGGCCAGAGGAAGAGGAGCCAAACCATCACTGTGGGGACGAGAATGTTAGTAATATGCCCAAAAGCCAATCAATGGATGATTGTAGTCATGTATATACATTAAGGTTATTCCAATAAATATGTTTATGAGATAAACACTTGCACCATATTCATAGCCCTAGAATATTACATATTCTTAAATGTCCCTAGTTGATTATTATTGTGGATGGGTTGTAATAATAAATTAAGACTAGCATATGTTGAGAATTATATGAGATATGAATTCTACATACAGGTACAAGTTAGAGAACTTGTGGACTGGACCGACCCACATAAGAACCCTACATGAAACGTTATATGATTATCATTAGTGGTTCTTATATGTATTGTCCGTAGACCTGAGATCGTCATGGTTCCGAACATATGACTCGTATACTTTGATATTATTCCTAGTCACTCGTAACTGAGTAGACGTAAGGGTAATCATTGGGTATATGACGTAATGTGTAGTGGGTTTTGTTCGATCAAGATGGGATTCGTCCAACCCATATAACGAGTATATTATCAGATGGGCCTCTTGATAGAGTTGAACTGTAAATGCGTGGCCACGCTCGGATTATATGATATGGTGATATCATGAGTATCCGATATTACACAGTTAACTCGGGGATCAAGAAACTAAGATTAATCATATACGAGATTGACGTTTTCCATGTCTCGTGTTTAATCTTGATAATGGGACGAAAGGACGACGACATGTTTCCGAGGCATATTGAATTAGTACTGATCTTGTCGTTTGGGTAGCAATGATGCGTTGCTAGACGTCGCTCTTTGCTTATAATTGTAAAATGAGATTTTACCATTATTGCCAAACGTTACAAGTGCCTACAGGGTCACACACATAGAATCGTTGATTCGAGGAGGTGGTTGAACCGTGGTTGGACCATGGTTCGACCAGGTGTGGTTGGACCATAGTTGGACTGTGGTTGGACCAGGGTCGTTTTGGGCTGGTTTGATTCACTAATTTTCAGAATTATTGAGCCAAACCTGATTGCATGTGATGTGTAATCCCACTAGTGCTTAGTGGTAGACAAGATAATGGGGTCATAATCATGTTTGATAGTGGACCATTATGTTGGCCATTATGTTGGTCCCTTGTCTAATAAATCTATGCACTAATTGGGTTGAGTAATCAGATTACACTCTCTCTCTCTTCAATTCTAAATTCTGAGTTTTCAGACTTGGCAAGAAAACATACACACACACACCCATTCTTTGAGAAAGAAAGAAACACCACATAGCTCCCGGAAATCCGTAGCTAGCACCACGGTTCGGGAGTGCTCGGGTTGGAGATCGTGAGACGATTCCCGGCTAGTCATCAACGGTTCGTGTGGATACTGTAGAAGGGCGGGACTTTTGTCCGGCTCTTGCTGGTTCATCTCAACAGTTGGGTGAAAGACCTCAACCATACAAGATACAGAATTTCTGTTGTTCGGTTTAGTTGCTTCACTTGGATCCTCCAAGGTTTTCGGGCTTTCCGCTGCGCATTTCTTTGCTTTTGATTGTCAATTTTGCATGCCCGGAAACTTACAGTGGTAGCGAAGCCCCTTGTGAAGTTCTAAACCGAATTTGTTGTGCATATGTGTGATAAGTACCTACAAATATATATGATGTGTTGTATATGATGTAACATGATCATGATATATTGAATTCCATTTATATATGTGATATATGTTGAGGTTGTTTTGTCAAAAGTGTTTTGACAACAAGAACTTGATTGGTATGTGATATCAATCAAGGTGTTATTGGCAGTAAGTCGAAGAGTTCGACTCGGAAAAATTGATTGTCGGTTTGTGTATAGAACGATTGTCGTTCTAGTGCAGCAGGGCCAGGACATCGATGTTCATCAGATCAACATCGATGTTCACATTAAGATTTGCCTTGGCTGAGACCACTGAACATTGATGTTGTGAGACAAACATCGATGTTCACATGTCAAGTGGCCTTGGCAGAAAGGATTGAACATCAATGTTCAGGTTTCAACATCGATGTTCATGCCTTCTGTCAGATTGTTTTGAGACTCCAGATTCTCATGGACATCTATGTTCTTGAGTTCCAGAAGTCTCAAACATTTATGTTTAAACGTTAGACATCGATGTTTAAAACTACGTCCAAAATTTGGACTTTGAGAATTTATAAACATCGATGTTCAAGAACAGAACATCGATGTTCTTGAGCTCTGCCAAAGAGTTTGGAGTTCCAGAGCTTCATGAGCATCGATGTGGAGGTTAGGACATCGATGTTCTTGACTTCCAGAGCCCAATGGACATCGATGTTCAAGTCAGGACATCGATGTTCCTGTGCACAGCCAAGTTGTTGGGAAGAATCAGATTCTTACAACATCGATGTTCAATATTGGACATCAATGTTCTTATCTATTTTGGATTCCAAATTTACAGAACATCAATATATGATTTTTGAAGAACATGCATATGATGTATAGGAATAATATGTTGATGTAAATATTAAGTTCCTCTTGTGTGCCTTCCATGATAAGCACTCATCATTGCTTAGATCAATACTTGGTAGGTTTTGCCAAAGCAAGGTGCCAATATTTATCCTAGCAAGGTGCGACTGGATAATTGTAATATCCGAACTGCTTGTTATGGGTTGAACTTAACTAGGTCATCTCAATAGGATTGAGGAATTAGAGGCAAGGAGTTGAGCTAAGTCTATGAGATAGACAAGAACAAGTGTTGTTCACTCAACTATCCAAGAGTTACATGAGAAGTAATTGACAAGAGTTGTCTACCTAAATAACTATAATATAAGTGATCAGCCAAAGCTGACTTATCTTGTAGTGAAATATGGATCTTGGCCTACTTATAATTATCTTGATTTATGTAGTAGGAGCTTCATTTAATAAAATTCCTTATTAAGTGATTATATGTATACATGACTCTTATTTGTGTGATTTGATCTATGTTGTAGAGTTATCATGGCACAAAACACTAGTACAAAATCTCTGCGATCCGTCCTTGAGAAGGAAAAGCTAAATGGGAATAACTTCCTAAAGTGGCATCGCAATTTGAGGATAGTCCTCAAACAAGAAAAGAAGTTGTATGTCCTTGAAGGGCCTGTTCCTATTGAACCGGCACCTAATGCTCCTAGGGCGGAAGGAGATGTTTACAAGAAGCATGTTGATGATGCATTGGATGTTGCATGCCCTACGCTTGTTAACATGGACTCTAAGCTTCAGAAGCAACATGAGAACCTGGGTGCGTTCGATATGATCGAACACCTGAAAATGCTCTTTGAAGAGCAAGCTAGGCATGAGAGGTATGAGACCTCTAAGGCATTGTTCCAATGCAAGATGGCTGAGTCATCACCGGTCAGGCCTCATGTGCTCAAGATGATTGGATACATTGAGAGCCTTGAGGGTCTGGGTTTTCCTTTGCAGTAGGAGTTGGCTGTTGATCTAGTCCTGCAATCGTTGCCGGATAGTTACAACCAATTTGTCATGAATTTCAATATGAATTATCTTGACAAATCCTTGTCTGAGTTGCTTAACATGTTAGGAACAGTTGAGGAACAAATGAAGGCAAACAAATCCAACAATATTTTGATGGTTGGAAAAGGCAAAGGAAAGGGTAAAGCCAAGTTTTACAAGAAGAAGAAATGTGCCAAAAAGTTTGGTGCATGTGCATCTTCTTGTTCACATGTGCTGAAACCCAAAGGTGGTATTGCAAAGGAAGGACAATGTTTCCATTGCAACAAACCTGGCCATTGGAAACGTAACTGCCCTTTTTACCTTGAAGAGGTGAAGAAACAGAAGGGAAGTAAGACTTCCGCTTTAGGTATTTTTGTTATAGAAGCTAATATCTCTATCTCTACATCATGGGTATTAGATACCGGATGTGGTTCTCACATTTGTGTAAATGTGCAGGAACTGAGAAAGAGTAGAAGATTAGTAAAGGGAGAGATAGACCTGCGCGTTGGAAATGGAGCAAGAGTTGCTGCATTAGCCGTAGGGACTTACCATCTATCTTTACCGAGTGGTTTGGTTTTGGAAATTGATGATTGCTATTATGTACCTACTATAAGTAGGAATTTGATTTCTGTCTCTTGTCTGGACAAGAAAGGTTTTTCATTTGTAATAAAGAACAGTTGTTGTTCTATTTATTTCAATGATATTTACTATGGTGGTGCATATTTAAGGAATGGTTTGTATGTTTTAAACCTTGAAACACCAATCTATAACATTAATACGAAGAAGGTTAGATTAAACGATTCTAATGAAACCTATCTCTGGCATTGTCGTTTGGGCCATATAAACGAGACTCGTATTTCTAAACTCCATAAAGATGGACTTTTAGACTCATTTGATTTTGAATCATATGAGACATATGAGTCATGTTTATTAGGCAAAATGACGAAGGCTCCTTTTGTTGGTAAAGGTGAAAGAGCTTCGGACTTATTAGATCTTATACATTCTGATGTATGCGGACCTATGTCAACATAGGCTAGAGGTGGTTTTCAGTACTTCATTACATTTACTGATGATTACAATAGCTATGGCTATGTGTATCTTATGAAACACAAGTCAGAATCCTTTGAAAAGTTCAAAGAATTCAAGAGTGAAGTACAGAATCAACTCGGCAAGAGTATTAAAATGCTTCGATCCGATCGAGGAGGTGAATACTTAGACCGAGATTTTCTTGATCATCTAAAGCAATGTGGTATTGTATCACAACTTACTCCACCAAGTACGCCTCAATGGAATGGTGTATCTGAAAGGAGGAATAGAACTTTGTTAGACATGGTTCGTTCTATGATGAGTCAAACTGATCTTCCTTCTTCATTTTAGGGACATGCATTATTAAGTGCTGCCTTTACACTTAACTGTGTTCCATCTAAATCAGTTGAAAAGACACCACATGAGATATGGACAGGGAAGCGTCCCAATTTATCTTTTATGAGGATTTGAGGTTGTGAGGCTTTCGTGAGACGAGAAGCATGAGATAAACTCGGCCCTAAATCCGTCAAGTGCCTCTTTGTTGGATATCCTAAGGAAACTAAAGGATATTATTTCGATAATCCCACAGAGCACAAAGTGTTTGTTGCTCGTACTGCTATTTTTCTAGAAAGAGAATTTATTTCTAGAAAGATCAGTGGGAGAAAAATAGAACTCGAAGAAGTTCGAGGTATAGAGGCTGAGATGGAACAAGGACAGGAACCACAAGATGTTGTGGGTGAAAAACCTGTGCCTGTAACACAGGGACTACGTAGGTCTGGTAGGATTCAGCATGAGCCTGAGAGATATGGATTTCTTATGACTCATACTGGAGATGTGATGCTCATAGAAGAGGATGAGCCCACTTCCTATCAGCAGGCTATTACAGGTCCAGACTCTAAGAAGTGGCTAGAAGCCATGAATTCGGAGATGGAATCCATGTATGAAAACAAGGTATGGACCTTGGTTGATCCATCTGAAGGGGTAAAACCTATTGGGTGCAAGTGGGTCTTTACGAAAAAGACCGACATGGATGGTAATGTGATTACCTTTAAAGGGCGATTGGTTGCGAAAGGTTTTAAGCAAGTTCATGGTATTGACTATGATGAAACTTTCTCACCAGTTGCCATGGTGAAATCCATCCGGATTCTATTGGCTATAGCAGTATACCATGATTATGAGATATGGCAAATGGATGTCAAAACCGCTTTCCTTAATGGAAATCTTTTAAAGGATGTGTACATGACACAACCTGAAGGTTTTGCCACTCCAGAAAATGCTAACAAGGTGTGCAAGTTGCAAAGATCCATTTATGGATTAAAGCAAGCTTCTAGGAGTTGGAATCTTCGTTTTGATGAAGTAATCAAACAGTTTGGTTTCATTAAAAATGAAGATGAGCCATGTGTTTACAAGAAAGTCAGTGGGAGCACTATCGTTTTCTTGTTATTGTATGTTGACGACATTCTACTCATTGGGAATGATATTCCGACACTACAGTCTGTAAAGACTTGGTTAGGAAAGAATTTCTCAATGAAGGACTTAGAAGAAGCTGCCTACGTACTAGGTATAAAGATCTATAGAGATAAATCCAAAAGGCTTCTTGGGCTAAGTCAAAGTACATATATTGATAAGGTGCTAAAGAGGTTTAGCATACAAGATTCCAAGAAAGGTTTCTTGCCCATGTCACATGGCATATCTCTCTCAAAGAATCAATGTCCTAGTACATCTAAGGAGAGAGAGCGGATGAGTAAGATCCCTTATACTTCTGTAATAGGATCTGTCATGTATGCCATGCTATGTACCCGACCGGATGTCGCATATGCTTTGAGTGTCACAAGCAGATTTCAATCTGATCCCGGTGAAAGTCACTGGACAGCGGTTAACAACATCCTCAAGTACTTGAGAAGGACTAAGGATGCATTCTTTGTATACGGAAGCGTTGATGAGCTTGTTGTAAAGGGTTACACATATGCTAGCTTCCAAACTGACAGGGATGACTTTAGATCGCAGTCAGGTTATGTGTTTTGTCTTGGAGGTGGTGCTGTATGCTGGAAGAGTTCAAAGCAAGAGACAGTTGCTGACTCTACAACCGAGGCTGAGTACATTGCTACCTCAGATGCAGCGAAAGAGGCTGTTTGGATCAAGAAGTTCGTAATTGAACTTGGGGTGGTTCCGAGCATTCACAGTCCGATTGAGCTCTATTGTGACAACAATGGGACAATCGCACAGGCTCAGGAACCTAGACACCACCAAAGATCCAAACATATACTCCGATGCTATCTTCTTATTAGAGAGATCATAGATAGAGGCGATGTCAGGCTAGGCAGAGTTCCTTCTGAGAACAATGTAGCAGATCCTTTGACTAAGCCGCTCACACAGCAGAAGCATGATGTTCATTGCACATCCATTGGTATTAGATACATGCATGATTGACTTTAGTGCAAGTGGGAGATTGTTAGTAATATGCCCAAAAGCCAATCAATGGATGATTGTAGTCATGTATATACATTAAGGTTATTCCAATAAATATGTTTATGAGATAAACGCTTGCACCATATTTATAACCCTAGAATATTACATATTCTTAAATGTCCTTAGTCGATTATTGTTATGGATGGGTTGTAATAATAAATTAAGACTAGCATATGTTGAGAATTATATGAGATATGAATTCTACATACGGGTACAAGTTAGAGAACTTGTGGACTGGACCGACCTACAAAAGAACCCTACATGGAACGTTATATGATTGTCAGAATTATTGAGCCAAACCTGATTGCATGTGATGTGTAATCCCACTAGTGCTTAGTGGTAGACAAGATAATGGGGTCATAATCATGTTTGATAGTGGACCATTATATTGGCCATTATGTTGGTCCCTTGTCTAATAAATCTATGCACTAATTGGGTTGAGTAATCAGATTACACTCTCTCTCTTGCATTCTGAATTCTGAGTTTTCAGACTTGGCAAGAACACATACACACACACACACCCATTCTTTGAGAAAGAAAGAAACACCACATAGCTCCCGGAAATCCGTAGCTAGCACCACGGTTCGGGAGTGCTCGGGTTGGAGATCGTGAGACGATTCCCGACTAGTCATCAACGGTTCATATGGATACCGTAAAGGGGCGGGACTTTTGTCTGGCACTTGCTGGTTCATCTCAATAGTTGGGTGAAAGACCTCAACCATACAAGGTACGGAATTTTTGTTGTTCGGTTTAGTTGCTTCACTTGGATCCTCCAAGGTTTTCGGGCTTCCCGCTGCGCATTTCTTTGCTTTTGATTGTCAATTTTGCATGCCCATAAACTTACAGGGAAAAAACCACCCAGCAGCGTTCAAAGACGCGTCTTTGCCGCGTGCAACGCCAGAGAGCCGAAAAGTTGATGCAGGGAGCAATCTTGGAGCAGATCCCGCCGCTGTGATGCCTGCCGATGGCTGACCTAGGGGAGATCTGAGGGTGTTGAGGCGCGGCACCACCGTGCAAAAGCCGAGCATCCTCACTTGATGCCGCCAATCGTGATGCGTGGATGGCCTGAGGAGAGGAGGACGGCTGCGTCGAGTTGATGCATAAGACAAATGGCGGTCACCGTGCACACCGCCACCGGGACCGGTTGTTGTCGCCCTCGTCAGGGGTGGATCCAAGCGAAGCCCGAACAGACGCCTTCACTGAAGCAAGGCGCAACATCAAAACAAAAGAAATCGCCGTGTAAAGGGGATGATGTCTCGCCGCCGGTGGGACGAGAGATGACAAACCTTTGGCACACGAGGACACGGACACAAAGATCCCAGTTGCCTCTGTTCGTGTTGGAAGCACCCCCCAGTCGCCGTTGCAGGAAACATTGGAGAAGAGCTCTGTCACTGGCGTTTAGAGGTCACCAACCTCACCGTTTCGAAAGCGCATCGACACTGTTGTGAAGGGAAGCCACGGAGCAAAGAGGCCGCCGCCCATGTCCTCGAGTTACCACCGTCCACAGGCGACGAGCTCGTGAAGCAAAGAACGGTTGTGAAGAGAAAGAAAATAAATGAATAAAAGAAAAGCAACGCGCTTGGAGAAAAAAAAGAAATGAATAAAAGAAGAAAACAGGAGGACCTGCAGTAAACCCACACCAATTTGACAAACCGTGATGTTTCCGCAGCCCAGAATGCTTGGATGGCCTGAAAAGTTTTTAACGGCCCAAAAACGCTGGCCCGCGTAGCCAAAAACCAATTGGTTAAAATTATTTATTATTTTCTATTATGTATTTAATTATATTACATTTTTGTAATTTAATTTTTAATTAGTTAATATATTATGTTAAGTGCAGTTCATTCAAATGAATTAATTGAGAAACTAACGATTTCTATTTTTACCGAAATGGTGTCTTCATGTGTGATGTTTGTATTTGAGGCATTACTTGGACTTGGACCATGTGGGAAAGTGGTGATGGACCGCTTGAAAAGAAATGCATGAGGAGGCAAAGATAACTCCCTATGACGTGAAAGCAACCCCAGGAGAAAGCAACAACAAGAAGGAACGGTCCTTAGAAAGAAAGCCGTCTACGGAGGCGGAAGCACCTCTTGCAATAGGATCAACGATCATCGCAAATACAGGGCGTAGCATGTGGAGTTGTTGGTGTCAAACACTAAACCCGATGCATAACCCAAGATGGAGGAGAGGGATAGGAGACCAACATTCCCAAACTAAAGGAGCTTCAACTCCAAGCATTTGCAACCAAGAAGTTATTGGAACTAGTTGATTAACACCATCAGCCTGGGAAACTAATGATGTTGAGCAGCTGCGTGCAGGACCTGCAAGTGAAGGCTGATGTTGTTAAAGTACAGAATCTATCTGGACCCCGCAACGGTGTCCACAAAGGCGACTCATGCGCTATGGACCTGATGGCACCTTGGGAGGAAGCAGTCACTGGAGCAAGCGGTCCCTATGGAGGAGGAGGCGGTTCCAGGAGGCGAAACAAATGAAGGGCACGTGGAAAAGTTATCGCCATAACAACCCCAAGAGCATGCGGTGCCTTGGAACAAAAGCGGCCCTAAAGGCAAGCACATTCTTCGCCAAATAGAACTGATCCTGCGAAGGTGGAAGTAGCCCCGTGAGCAAGTAATCTCGTTAGAGGACAAAAGTTGCCCATAGAGTTGGATGTATCTCTTGCGAGAAAAACAAACCGTGGGGACGAGAAACCAACAAAGGAGTGGAGCTCCAGAACATAGGAATTCAACAACTATGCAAACATAAGGCGTGCAAGAGTCAACATCACTAGCCCCGAGGAGCTGTGAGCAGGACCTACCAGTGGGAGCTAATGATGCTGAGCTCCTGGACCAAAAATTAGAAAACTTGAACGCCCCAACAATGAGCACTTGGAGCGAAAATATTAAATGCAACCACATGACCAAAGCGGGGCAAAGCGCATGACCTATTTGGACCTCGCAGCAGTGTCCATGGAGGGCTATCCCACCAAAGGAACAACCGTCCCTAGCTCCATATGGATGAAGAAGTAGTGGAGGCCCTACACCCGGAGGTCTTCAACATAAAGGAGACAAAATCCAAAACCAATGCTTTAATTAAAGGAAGACATTTTGGCGACAGGATCCTCAAGGAAGGGTGAGACTTCCCAAGAAGCGGAACGGAAACTTCAAATGCTTTAATTAAAGCAAGGAGGTTGGAGAGAAGAACTACAACGTGGAGGAAAGTTGCAATGCAAAATTAACCACAAACTCGAGAAGGATTTTTGTGATGGCTCGCAAAAACGGGATGGTGAAAATTCAACCTACAAGCCAAACATGAAGCTCCTGAAGAGGCGGAAAGATGCTCAAGACCTGTAAATCGAATGCAATGCCCTTGGAGGCAAAAAAGTTGCTCAGGACCTCCTCTAAAGCTACGAGGAATAAAGAAACTTTACAAGGGAGCTTGCACTTGGAGAAAATTCTCACAAACAGAACCTCCTTTTGAAGAAATTATAAAGCTCATTCGATTAACAACTTTAGTGATGGAATCCTTACACAGCCCGTAAAATGCTCCAAGGATCAAAAGAAGCCTACAATATGCTAACGAATGGTGCAACTTAATAACATCAAGCTCAAACAATTGGAGCAGATGACTGATGTCCGCAGGGCCAGAAGTTTAGGACCTCCTCGTAGTGACATACAACAAAGACTTAGGGGAATACAAGTTTACGATAGGATCCCCTTCAAAAGAATAGCCAAAGGAGGAAGCGTGAGAAAGAGTATCCGTATATGCATATGACTTCGCAAGTGCAGAAAGACGGTAGGCCCAAATAGTGCCATACACCGAAAACATGCCACGCGTAAGCAAAAGCATAAAATGGTAGACTCAAACTCAGGCAAATCCGAAGCTTATTTAGGAAAGGAAGACCTGTCACAAACTTGTCCAAACAACAAAAGAACCACTGAGTGTCCCGCGAAAAGGACCAAGTGTCCCACAATTAGAGGACCATTGAGTGTCCCATGAAAGGGCCAAGTCCCTAAAAACGGGCCAAGTCGCAAAAAGTAAAGGGCCACGATTGCCCATCAAAATAAAGGGCCATGATTGCCCAGGGCCACGACTGCCCATCAAAGCAAAGGGCCGCGATTGCCCAGAGCCACGATTGCCCATCAAAATAAAGGGCCACGACTGCCTGGGGCCACGATTGCCCATCAAAATAAAGGGCCACGATTGCCCATCAAAAGTAAAGGGCCACGATTGCCCAGGGCCACGATTTGCCCATCAAAGTAAAGGGCCACGATTGCCCATCAAAATAAAGGGCCAAGATTGCCCACCAGAGCAAAAGGCCACGATTGTCCATTAAAATAAAGGGCCACGTTTGCCCAGGCCCACGATTGCCCATCAAAGTAAAGGGCCACGATTGCCCATCAATTTAAAGGGCCACAATTCCCCATCAAATTAAAGGGCCACGAAGTCCCACAATTTTCAGAGGGCCACGAAGCCCTAGAATTCTTAGAGGACCATGAAGTTCCACAACCTTCAGAGGGGCACGAAGCCCAAAAAATTTTTAGAGGACCACGAAGTCCCACAATTTTTAAAGGGCCACAATTGCCCATCAAATTAATGGGCCACGAAGTCCTATAATTTTCAGAAGGCCACGAAGCCCCAAAATTCTTAGAGGACCACAAAGTCCCACAATTTTCAGAGGGCCCTGAAGCCCCAAAAAATTTTAGAGGACCACGAAGTCCCACAATTTTCAAAGGGTCACGAAGCCCCAAAATTTTTAGAGGACCACGAAGTCCCACAAATTTCAAAGGGCCACGAAGCCCCAAAAATTTTTAGAGGACCACGAAGTCCCACAATTTTCAAAGGGCCACGCAACCCATAAAAAATTGGAGGGCCACGAAGCCCCAAAAAATTTTAGAGGACCACGAAGTCCCACATTTTTTAAAAGGCCACGCAGCCCATCAAAATTAGAGGGCCACGACGCCCCAAAAATTTTTACAGGACCACGAAGTCCCACAAATTTCAAAGGGCCACGAAGCCCCAAAAATTATTAGAGGACTACGAAGTCCCACAATTTTCAAAGGCCCACGCAGCCCATAAAAAATTAGAGGGCCATGAAGCCCCAAAAATTATTAGAGGACTACGAAGTCCCAAAAAATTTCAAAGGGCCACGAGGCCCATTAAAAATTAGAGGGCCACGAAGCCCCACAAATTTCTAGAGGATAGCGAAGCCCTAAGCCCTAGGGCCTAGGGGAGAAGGACCCATGATCCCAGGGGTAGCGTCAAAACCAAAGTTCCAAAACACTTGGAACACCGAGCCAGGAGCATGGCGAACAATCAAGACCCTAAGGCCTAGGGCCTAGGGGAGAAAGGCCAAGGATCTCGGGAATGGTTCCAACATCTAAACTCAAAATTGCCCAAGTTGTGAAACCCAAGGACCCGAGCCAAGGGTATATCAAACACACGCAGACCCCAAGTCCTAGCGACCTTAAAATGGTGGCTCAAAATACTATGTGAAAACAGTTCCGAAAAGCAAAATCCAAAAACGGAGAATTCAAAGCAGCCACGCAAGGTTTCTAATGAGATTTGAGATCTCCATTATCCAGCGAGAAGGACCTAGTGTCCGCGGAGGGAAACGGTCCAAGGCCTCGCATCCAGTGAAGGACCTAGTGCTCGTAGAAGGCAAAGGTCATCAAAATTAAGGACTGAAGGCCCCACATCCAGTGAAGGACCTAGTGCCCGTAAAAGGTGAATGTTCCAAGCTTAGTGGACTTAAAGCCCCACGCTCAGTAAAGTGCCAATCCGCCCTACAATTTTTAAGGGACCCACAAACAAAGGCCCTGGAGCCCAAAAAGGCGCTAATGGCAGAAGCTAATAAAACCACAGTAAAGATGAAAAGAGCGCCTGGAGTGCCGAAAGCGCAAGCTTAGTGCGGGAGCTATAAGCATTTGCTAAAACAAGAACCAGTGAAACTTCAAGGAAGGAGAAAGTCATACACTCCAAAGGAGATGCTAGGAGCTCAAACTTTAAGTCCTAGAAGCCAAGGTCCAGGAGCTCTAGAAGTAGCTCAAATCCCAGGACCTAGGTTCTGGAGCTCTAGAAACAACAATGGAGATCACATGGAAGTTATCAAACACCTAAATAGAAGATGAACGGAGCTAGTCAGACTCACAACTGCATAATTTATGCTGAAGAAAATCCAAAGGCTAAAATCTAAAGAAGAAATTCTCACAAGGGATAGCTGCTTAAGGTCCTTTCGATACCAGAAGCTACTCCAACCCTCTACAAAAAATGCAGACTCTTCAAAGATCCTCTTAGGAAGCCATAAAGAGCTTATATGTCCCCAAAACACCATGGATAAGCAGCACCTACATCATGAGGTGACACTCAATGAGAACCCTCGAAGTTACTGAAATAAAGCAACAAAGCGCTCAAGCTGAACGCAGAAGTGTACAACGAGAGAAGTTGTAGACACCCAAGAAGGTCCAAGATTGGCATCAACCAAGAACAAAAGCATAAAAGGCCTACAAAGACCGGCTTGAAAACAAATCAAGATGCAACAACTCCAAAAGCCAAAGCTAGAATGATCCTACAATAAGCGGAGAAAATTCAAATTGGCCAAAAGCCCCAAACAATGCGTAGAGGCACCAAAATCCAAGAATGGAGCAACAATCAAAGGACCTTGAGTCTATGGAGTTCCCAATACATGAACCAGGAACTCAAATCACGCCAAGGTACTGAAAGCTGAGCTTGTAAGAGCCATACAAGGAGTTGGAGCTAAGCGTTGCAAGCTCGTCAGGAGGAAATATGCATGGGAAGAGGGCATCCAGAGAAGTAGGAGCTCCTCAACACAAAGATAAACCCGCAAGAGACGTGAAAAGCTTAAAAGGAACTAGGTCATATTCTTCAAAAAGGCAACTTCAAATTCGGGGGAATAAAGTTAACAACACGGCTTGAAGAGAAGCCAAGGAAAGCGCGAAGCCACCGGAGCATGATAGTGAAGCTTCGGCAATAAGGCTGATGCAAAGGGGCAAACAGACTAGAAGTTGTAGAAAAGAAAAACAACAGTGACATGCAGACGTCCTGGAAAGAGGTCATGAGGAGCTTAGGAAAGAATGAGCCCATGCGGACAAGGAGCTAGGACCTTCCAGAGAATTTGAGCCAACGAGAAGTGTAGGACAAATGTTTCCCAAAACAACATAGTGAAGCCGCCGAGGATCATACCATAACAGTACCATGACAAACGTCGCATGGAAGAAAATAAAATGCGCGCTGCACTCTTTTTCTCTTGATCAGGTTTTTATCCCATTGGGTTTTTCCTGATAAGGTTTTTAACGAGGTAGCCGAAGCGTATCATGTGACTCAAATGCTCAAGCCTTCAAGCCCGACCATTTGGGGAGCTATTGGAGTAAATGGTCATAAGCCCATAAGCAGGCTCGATGAACAGTGAGTGAGTCCCGGCCCGAAGACGTGTAAGGCCCAAGATCGTGATTGGGATTAAGACCTCAAGATCAGGCCCTACAGGCAGCCCCGGAAAAGCGGACCAAGGCCTAAGACCCTCGAAGGAAGCCGAGGACCTAGAGGCCGCGCACCTACGGACGAGGTCCAAGACCTAGAGCCCGGGAAGCCACCCACATCGGCCAATCAGAGCTTATTTAAAGGGAATCCAGCTATTACCAATAACGGAGTGACACGTGGCCGAGCTGACCCCCTATAAAGGCTTGAAGAACCAAATATTTAGGGGACTTTTCCCACTTTTCCCGATCTCTCTCTCTCGGCTCTCTTTCTCCTCTCTTCTCTCCCGATTTTCCCCATTGTACACAATCATTCAATATCAATAAAATGCTCTTTAATGAGAACCCCCACGACTCTGTGACCACTCATGGACTCTAAGGGCAAGGCGGACCCTCAATGCCTTTATGAAAAGATTCAAGGGGCATGCTACCCCACTTTTATTGATTTACTCCCAAGGGCATGCCGGGCCCATTTATTCGTTTCAAACTAGATAGATCCCTATTTGGCTATGGGCTGGGACGCCTAAGGATGATTCTAAACCAGGGGCACATTCAATCTCAATCCAAAAATCATAATGAGATACTAGGGGCATCTACCCTACTTTTAGATTGTATGTCTTAGGGAGCACAACACACGCACCATTTCTGTCTGACCCAGTTAAATGACTCAGGGGCCCATGATCCAGAAAACCCAACCACCCAGCCCGGAAACGCAGACACATCTAACCCGTGATAACCCAAAAACACAAACGTACCCGGTCCAGCACCTCAGAACATGAGATGCCCAGACATGGAGTGCATATACCTAGACAACCTGACCCATACATGAGATACCCAGACCATGAGAGGACACCCATTATCCTTCACCAAGAGATGAGAAGACCCAGTCAAAAGAGAGATGAGAGAATCTAGCCAAAACCGGGGACCCGGTCCTCATAACCATGAGTCAAGAAAAATCAACCCAAGCCAAGGACCAAGTTCTTACAACCTTGAGACAATTAAGGCAAAAAAACCAGATGTGAGGAGGGGAGCAAACCATAAGACAAACCAGCCAAAGCCAAAGACCTGGTCCTTGCAAAACCAAGTCATGAGGGAATCCAAACGTGAGAGAAACCAGTTAAGAGCCAAGGACCCGGTTCTTGTAAACCCTAAGCCAGGGACGCCGTCCTTGCAAACCTTGAGATGAACAAACCTGAACGAACACAAATATGGGACAAACACAAAGCCAAGGACCTAGTTCTTGGAAACCATCCAGTCCCATCAAACACAAAGCCAAGGACCTAGTTCTTGCAAACCGCTCAGACACAGAGTTAAACCCAGTCTTTACACGAACTAAAAGCTAAGTGCCCGGCCCTTGCAAAACCTTGAGATGTGCAGACCATGAGACATACAAATTGGAAGCTAGGGACCCGGTTCTCGCAAACCTTGTGATGAAGAAAACCAAACTAAAAGCCGTGTACCCAGTACCCGCAAAACCAAAAGCAGTGTACCCAGTACCTGCAAAACCAAAAAGCCGTGTACCCAGTACCAGCAAAACAAAAGCCGTATACCAGTACCCGCAAGACAAAAGCCGTGTGCCCAGCACTCGCAAAACCGAAAGCCATGTACCCAGTACCCGCAAGACAAAAGCCGTGTGCCTAGTACCCACAAAACCAAAAGCCGTGTGCCCAGCACCCACAAAATCAAAAGCCGTGTACGCAGTACCTACAAAACCAAAAGCCGTGTACCCGGTACCCTCAAAACCAAAAGTCTTGTACCCAGTACTCGCAAAACCAAAAGCCGTGTACCCAGTACCCGCAAGACAAAAGCCGTGTGCCCAGCACCTACAAAACAAAAGCCGTGTGCCCAGTACCCGTAAAACCAAAGCCGAGGACCGAGTTCTTACAAACCCCGGGATGAAATGATTCCCAAACCAAAATGTTGAGTATCCAGTTGACAAAGATGAGATGATTTTTTGCCAACAACCCGATAGAAGAGATGATTCTATCGCCTTGGGATGAGATGATTCCTGAAAACCATAACTTTGGATGAGATGATTCCCAAATCAAAACCTAGTTGACAAAGATCAGATGATTCTTTGCTAACAACGCGATAGATGTGATGATTCCCAAAAACGATAACTTGGGATGAGATGATTCCTAAATCAAAACCTAGTTGATTCTTTGCCAACAACCTGATAGATGAGATGATTCTATCACCTTGGGATGAGATGATTCTCGAAAACCATAATTCTGGGATGAGATGATTCCTACAAACCGAGGGCCAGTCCCTCAAACCTTCGGGATGAGATGGTTCCCAAAGCGGGGCATGGGATGCTCCAACCCTTGGCACACACCACACACATTATCATTCAAATTTGGTTGTTCCTTTCTTACGTTGTTTTGTCCTTAGTCTCAAAGGACTAATCAACGAGGGGCATCTGTGAACACCCAAATTTGACCCACGGATTTTCTACTAAAATTGGATTTTAAACATACTTGAGCTTCGGATTGATGAGATAATTCCATCCTAGGAATATGACATGTGAAGAATTTAATCTAGTAGAAATAATTTATTTTGGTAATTTGGACCCTAATGTATTTGAATACTAAGATTAATAAGATGATTTAATCTTAGGGTATAATATATATCAAGGTTTATTTATACTAAAATATATTTTATTTTATTGCCTGGGCATTTTATTTTATGTTTAACCCGATTATATTGAGATAATTTATTTTTAGGTTAAGGATAGATTTAAGGGCCCAAGTGAATGGATTCTCCAGAGTTTAAGTAGCCATAAACACTTTACTTGCAGACTAAATTTAGTTCTGATTTTCTTGAAAAATCAAAATCAAATCACCCATAAATTGGGAAATGTGTTTTCGGCATGATTTTGCTTGAAATGGGTGTTAATGTGTAATCAATCAGTTATGGAATGATTTAGAGGAGTAATCATTAAGTAATGGAGTGATTCTGGGTTGATTAGGGGTTTGATTACGCGGTAGGATCAAACCAGAGCTAAATTAGGGGGATTGGGGTTTGAAAAAGGAAAGAACAGAAGACACGCGGGGCGACCGGCAGTCCTCTCGCGACGACTGTGGGGTGCCGGCGGACATCCATACAAAGGTGAGACGGCGAAAGGAGAACCTAGATGCAAAAGTTGATAGCTTTGACGAGGACAACAAAAAGCTTCATGCTAACCTTATGAAGAAGTTAGAAAAACTGTTTGCTAGTGAGCAAGAGAGGAAAGCCGAGGGCTTCGTAGAAGGAGAGCTAGAGAGGAAGGTTGAGAGCCTTGCAAAAGGAGAGGAGAGCTCAAAGGAAAAATTTGGGGATAAAGAAAAGAAAGAAGAAGTTGAGAGTGAGAAACAAAAAGAGAGTGAAAAGAAGTTGGTGCTTGTCAACACCATTGAGAGAAGAAAAGAGAATAAAAAGAAACAAATTTTTGTTAGAAAAATGAGAGATGAGAGGGTTCTTTATGAGGAAAAGAAGAGCTTGTTTGTACTTTTGTACAAAGAAGCTTGGTTTAAAGCTAACATTAATCCTTTGTGATGTGTTTCTTTTGCAGGTTTCTAAGGACGCTTGTCCTAAAGGATTGCCGGCCCTAATGGAAGATGGCTCTAAACATGGGGCGCCGGTTACAATCAAAAGGGAGCATCAGGTTTTAACTTCCTTTTCTATGATTGCAATGCCTAAATTGGACAATGTGATGAGTAATTTAAATGCTTGTTTCATTGATTATTATCCATATCAATTACTTGTTAAACATACTTTTGAGTTTTTGTTTAGGAAGGAACAAACTAATCCTACTTGCTTGATCCTTGATCTGGGAGGAGATGCGTGTCATGCTTGATCCTCCACGCATAAAATTTGATTCAGAAGGTGAGTATCATGATCATGCTACATTCGATATTACTGAAATTCCTCCTACTGATTTCGTAGGCATCGATTCGAGGACGAATCGCTTTGAGGAGGGAGGGAATGATGCAAATTACCTAGAAAAGCCTAGATATGGCAAGCTTATTTTCAGAGGCATCAAAGAGGAGCATCAATCTCACAATAATTTCAGGAAGAGTTGGACATCAAAGCGAAGGACGCGAAGAACGCGTGCAGAAATTCCTGGACCGTGCAGTATCGGGAATAAATTCATATCTCGAGCTCTACAACTCGGATTGCTGCGCTCTTAGACTCTCTGGAAAGATAAGACGAAGAGCTACAACTTTACTGTTGAGCCCAGAAGCTGAATCGTCCGTTTTCCGTTACTAAAATGCACTTGAAATCGACGGACAGATTCTGTCCGGAAATTCGGTTTAGTTTTATTATTTGGGCTAAAGTGTTTTTAGTTGGGTTTTATTATTTGTTGGGTTTGTAATTTCGTCTTGGACTATATTTGGGTTATTATTTATGGGCTTTAGTTCAGTTAATTGGTTTTTATTGTAAGGTTTTAATTAGTGTCCAAGTTGTGTGGGCTCAATTAAAAACCTAGTCCAAATAGGGTTAGGGTTAGGAATAGGGTTTGGCTGACTTGGCCCTATTAGGTGACGACCTAGGTTAGTATAAATACTTTTTTTACTTTCAGAATTAGGGGATGACGAATTTTGATTAAAAAAAATACGGTTACTCTTTTAAAAGTTTCTTTTCTGTTTGAGTGATTAAAACAAAATCCATGAGTGCTGATGCTCTTGGAAACCTTGAGTGCTGATTCTCTTGGTTTATTTTAAGGATTTAGATTACTCATCAGGTTTAATCTAATCTGTGGCGTGTTCTAATTCCTTGTTGTTGCTTCTGTTCTCTTGCTGATTAGGGTTCAGGGGTGACGACATTTTTGGTGATTTCAAGCTTTCTTATTTCTGTTCATGCCAATTTGAGGAGGAATAAGGGTGGAGAATTGCTGAGTTTGATTAAGATTGAGGTCGGGACCACATTCTGATTCAGTAGGAATTCTGGTGCTGATTCTAGGGTTCCTGCCGTATCTTCTTTATAGCTAGATGCAAAAGTTGATAGCTTTGACGAGGACAACGAGGATGACCGCCGGCCATGGCGGTCATCAGTGCCCAAAATCCCAGATTTTCCCGATTTTTTTTTCTAATTCGATCCTACGCGGTTTTGGACCAGATTTTCGGGCATAATCTTCACCATTAAGCAGGTCCATGCCCCTAGGCTTCCTAGAGCACTATAAATAGGACCCCTTACACACATTTCATGAGACACATTATTCTTCACATACACACTCATAAGCTTCATTGCTAGGAGAAACTTTGCCTCTCAAAGTTTAAGATTGTATTCTTAGGCAGAAACTCTGGATAATTTTCGTGGGGAGCATCGACAATAGTCCAGCAAGGAGGAATCAAGAAGGGGATCAATCATTGAGCTAAGAAGTGACAAGAAGCTGGGTGGAGAACACAACCTAGCGCAAGGAGCTAGAGGAGGGATACAAGAGGTAACACTAAACCTTTTTGGTTGAGTTTTGCTGACTTCATGTGGATATTTTTGATGATGTAAGTGGCAACTTAATGCTATGTTTAGAACTACGTGGCTTTGACCCCGGTCACTCGGGGTACGTAGGTAGTCCCGATTTTACAACGGGATGCAAGCTAAATCTTCTCCTCTTCCCCATTTCTTTTATTTTCCACATTTGGACACCTACACAAGGCACACTTGTACTCTTCAATTGCACAAGGTCTCGTCCCAACATGGATGGGTGCCTAACACCTTCCCATCCGTGACGAACCCCCAATCCCATGTCTTTGGTTCGCTATGATCATGTTGCCTAACGGAGTCATACAAAGGTTTTTCCCAAATTTTGTCCTCAATAAAATTTGGGTGGCGACTCCATTGACATAAGATTGACCCGAGGAAGAAGGTAAAAAAGTATAGGTGAGAGGCCCCAAGTGATTTTGGGTCGGGTTCTCACAGTGAGGAGGCCCGATTAATCTTAGGTCGGGTCCTCACAGCTGGCGACTCCACTGGGGAAGTAGTGGGTTTAAGAAACTTTGTGCAATCGTTGAACTTTGTATGCCATTTTATGTGTCATCATAAGTGCCTTGCATTCATTGTGATTGATGTGAAACCTCTACGGTAAGAGGGCAAGGAAATCCGAGTCCACTACATTACTTTCCTTAAGTGATAGTGGCTTGAGTGAACCCATTTCTCGCTACTCAACATTGATAGGGATTAATGGGCCTTGGACCTCACCCGATATCCATTATCACAGGTGAGTAGATCAAACTATTCCTTAGCTGTAGTTTTTTGCCCCCAACCAGCTGCATACCCTGAGCATCTCATGCATGATGAATCAATAAGTGGAACGTACATTTTGTGTGATTATTGTTGTGGATTTGAGTATGTGAAAATAGAGTGTTTTTATTTCGATGAACAAAAAAAAATATATAGATAAGAGTATAATAGAAAAAACAAAATTTTCGTTGGGCCCGCCCCGCACCGGCTAGCGGGGGAGCCGTGCTAACTCTGCATAGGGTGCAATATTGCGTGGTGTTAATTGATGAGTCTAGCAAACGAGCGCTAAGGGTGTAAACATACATGTTTGAGTCAATGATGAATTTCTGGTGTTGTTTCCCAGTTGACATATATGTTTCATCGGTTTACCTTCTCCTAAGGAATTTATATCCGCATACATGGAACCTTGCATTACATGTTTTCTTTTAGGCACAAAAACATATTCGAGTTAGGGAGTCTCATTTTTTCAAATCCCCATCCTTTTGGACCTGAGTCTTCAAAGAAAGAAAAAAAGGAAAAACATATTGTGAAAGAACAAGAAAAAAATTTTGCGAATCTATTCCATCGCGCTTGCCCACCATTTCCAAAAGTCTTGAAAGAAAACAAAGCTTGAGTCTAGGATCCTCGATGACCATGAACCTTATCACAAGAGAATCGAACCTTCAGGAAACCATGGGTGGCATGTACTTTAGTTGGAATGAGATGGTGAGGATACTAAATGGGTCTGTGAACATGACCAAGGTTGGCAGACAAGATGCCGAGGGATTTAGTGCTGCAGAATTTTTACCAACCACCAAGGTTCGACTTTTTGAATTCGCACTCATGAACATCGACTGGGAAGAATTTGTGATTAGGCCAGGGAAGCAAGATGATATGAAGTCCTACATCGACGGAGGGTATTCCAAGAAGCCGATAGAGGATGGACAACAAATGCAGAAGGTATATGAGGGGGTCAAAGACTTGAAGCAAAAGATGGCCGCATTCGAGGACCATGAAAAGCGAGATAATGAGATGCCTAACATTGAGTATACTGAAGAAGCCATGCAGACGAGGGAAAAGGAAAAGGCGCTACCATTTGAAAAGAGAGAAGAAATAACCATGGACGAAGCAAGAAAGGATAACTTGCATCTGATAACAGTCTCTCCAAGTCCTGATAGCAAGACCATATCACCACTTGAAGAAATTGCACAACGGGCTAGGGACCTGAAGCGAAAGTTGGGCATCCTAAAACGCAAAGCAAAGCGAGATATGAAGAAGCTTTGCATCAAAAAAGAGTGCTCTAAGGAAGCTCATTACTCAGAGAAGAGTGAAGTCGTGAAATGCCCAGCAAAGAGAGAGCCGATGAGTGCAAGCAACTAACAAAGATGCCTAGTGTAACTACAGGTAAAGGAGCCTACTCTGAGATGATGAACGACAGGTGGAGGAGCCTACTTCGCTATACCTCCACATTCATTAATTTGGATGTTGAAAAAAAATAAAAGTCATTCCGCCAACACCCACAGATTTTTTGGAACCGTTAGTTTCTTCCCCATGCATTAGTTCTTCACAAACAATCCTGAGAAACTGGACGATAGAGTTTGTGGATAACAACTCCAAAGTACGTACTTCATTAACTGGAAAAGCGCTGAGACACGTTTCCTCCCCAGCCAAATCTTTCTTATTAAGTTGATCTTATTCCAGAAATTTCCAGCTCCAAATGCTCAATATCTGGCATTGGTGGTTAACATTTCAAAGATGTTTCCTAAGGTTGAGGAAAATGTAAGCATGAAGATCAAATCAGTCACCGCGAAGGTACAATTCTTGGATGCTTTATTTGTTCACCGAAATGATGGGGGGAGCCAGACAATTAATCTTGTCATTTGGATTTAGGAAACTAACCATGCTTGAAGACACCAGTGGTCATCTTGGAGGTGGTGATATGTCAAGAAAATAGTTATTACTGCACCCGGATTTAAAAAATTTTATTACCAGGGAAGGCATGGGGACCCAAAAGATCAATATAGCTTCCTGTACAATTCTCGAACTGCTTTATTTGGTTTCCCATCCGGTATCCGCAGCTTCGCCCCGACTAATCCGTTTCGACTCGGGTGTACTTGGGCATGGTGGGTGAGTCTTACAATGAGAATTTTCTGCATACACGAGGATTCAAACCCAAGACCTCATTTAAACGAAACTAAATCGCTTATCACTTATACCAACTCCAAGTTGGTTACAATTCTCAAACTGTTGAAAATAACCTAGACTAGGACACTATCCTGACTACATCGGTCAAATCAGATCCGGATGGCAAAAGTGAATAATGCCCTATCCTTGAGAAATTTTATGGTGGGGACTCCCCAAGTTTGAATTGTTGTAGACTTGATCTTAAATTCAGTTATATTAGGAATAATTAAACTATATAAGTATATATATTGAATGTACAGATTTATTTCCTAAATAATACATAATAAATAAGGAAATAATATAAATTTTAGGAGATGAATGGGAAACTTATAAGAAAAATTGGAGAAATAAATAAACTCTAGAATGGAAAGAGCGAACAATCAAAGGTAATTTATTAACATAAATAGGGGTCTACAACAAATCAAACTTGGGAAGTCTCCACCATAAAATTTCTCCCCTATCCTTATAAGCAAGTCTCGGGGTGGGTTTCAAGTCGACCCGAAAAAAAATTGTCATCCCTAGCTATAAGTCTTGATGGCAAAAAAAAATGAAAACGTAAATGAATAAATTATGTGTGAGCAAAACAAAAAAAAGAAGAAAGAAAGAGCATGAATATTATAAAATTTTTGAAAAAAGACCAATCCTCTTAAAAAAAAATTAATCAAAGTCATATAATCTAATACTTTATGTAGCACACAAAATTTAGCTTAAAACAATAAAAATATGAGAAGTCTTACATAAAATTATGACCAATAAATAATTCAAAAGTTAGGAAAATTAACAGTATTTTATCCTACTCAATATGACGAGTCATATGCAAAAGAAATTTATTTATTTTTATATCAAAAATAATCAATCTTTTAACATTATCATGCCGTATATTAATTCACGATGTCCCAAAAAACTAATTTTCAGGGGAAATATTCCGAACATAGAAATTAGGAATTAGTAGTAAATCGGAACCGTCCTTTGTACAAAAGGTTATAAATTTGGGCCTGTTAATTATATAAATGGGGCTCCATTGACAGAGGAAACTCCAAAGCAGCAAAAGTCATAGAAAAATTGAGGAAGTTGAAAGTTCTCCGAGTAAATTAAATAACTATTAGTAAACAATTTCTGCATCGAACAACAGTTTCTGAAAGAAACTTATAGCAGCATTCGATTCCATTAGGTATGTTTCATACTTTTCTGCCCTCTATGTATATTTAAGACACTGAAGAAGCTACTTATATATACTGGAAAATCTGATTAGCATATGATAATTAGATTTTACTAATTTTGTGACGGATCCAATCCATTATTACGATTAATTTTTTCAAGAAACGTTTATCACCTTAGGTACTAGTCAGTCTACGAAAATTAGATACATCACTTATTTCATGTGTGTGTATATATATAAAAGATTTTGTTACATGTTATTAGTGTTATTTGTATTGAGCTTTGAGTGTTGATTATTAATTGTGTGTACCCTAGAATGGAAGATTTTTCAAGAAGGGATCCAATATCACAGTTACCGGAAGGGATATTGCATAAGATCTTGTCCATGCTACCAACACGAGATGCTGTTAGGACCAGTGTGTTGTCCAAGGCATGGCTTCGCACTTGGACGGCATTCCCTGTCTCTAGTTTCTCCAGAAACCACTTTTGGTCTCAGCCTTTTAAGATTTCCAGATGATGACGACATGTCTCAAAGAGTGAGGAGAGAAAAATTAGTGAATTTCGTGGACGCTTGTTTGCAGAGACAATGCAGCCACTGGTCATCAAGTATACCTAAGCTGGAACTACGTCTGCTGGACCGGCTTGTCGCTAAACTCTCTACCGATGTTGATCGTTGGATTCGACTAGCCATAGACCACAATGTCAAGGAGATTCATCTGAATTTCCAGAGAGGCTTCGAGTTTCTTCCACCATTTACTGAAGAAAGGTTTTACCCTTTGCACCAAGCACAGCTCTCCGCCAGAACACTCACTTCCCTAAAGTTAGATTGGTGTGCACTGCATGATGAGTCCTTGGGTGAAGGTCATACCGTGATTTGGCCCTCTCTTAAACTGCTCCATTTATGTAGTTGTAATGTTGATGAAGAGTTTATCCAAAACCTCCCCTTTAGCTGCCCTTCCATAGAGAATCTTTCAGTTAGGTTCTGTTTTGGTCTTGAAAACCTTCTGCTGTTTGGCTTTAGGAAACTCAACAGGGTTAAGGTCAGTAACGGCCCTTCTCGAGATGAACGGTATGTCAAGAAAATTGTTGTTGCAGCACCAAGTCTTCAAACATTTCGTTACGAGGAGCAAGATGGGGACCCAAGCCCTGAGATAGACTTAGCTTCTTGTACAAATCTGGAGGAGTTGAAAATAACTTCTTGCACCATCACCACCCAGTTCTGTGAAAGGCTTATCTCTAAGTTTCCTTCACTTAAAATTCTGGCTTTGGTTATACGTAACGAATGCAGTAAAAGGATTAAGATTTCTGGCCCAAAAATAGAGATTTTGAACTTAGATCTCTCGAATTGTAGTGGCGGTCGTAAACATTTCAAGGGAGCTATTATTGATACCCCAAGATTGCAGAGGCCGATACTATGCTACCTTAACGACAGGATTAATTCTCTTGCCCCCCCTATCATTTGGATGAACAAAACAAGCATCCAGGAAGTGAACTTTCATGCTCTTAGTATTACGCCGTTCACTCTCGGCACTCATGCTTTCCTCCACCTTAGGGAACATCTTGGATATTTCAACCAAATCAAACTTCTGAAATTGCATATCCTTCCTGCTACCTTTGTATTTGAAGATCTGAAAGACATTCCCACTCCACTTTTGCCAGATATTTTGCATTTAGAGCTAGATGTTCGTGGAATAGTATCAACTTGTAAGGAAGAATTGATGGAGGAAAAAAACGTCGTCTCAGAAGTGTGGCTAATGGTATGCTTTGGGTGTGTTATCCAAAAACTCTATCGTTTAAAGTGGATTATTCTCTTGACATCAAGTTTGTGAACAGGGGCGGATCCAGATTTACGAGTAAGGGGGGCCAAGTTTCGGGTTAATTATATTTTGACCCCCTGTATTCCGGTTTATTTTTGAGTCACCCCCTGAACTTTTTTTTCATCAATCGACCACCTGAACTTCCAATTTCATGCAATTGACCCCCTCCGTCCATGGGCAGCTCGCTTCCGGCACTTGGACTAACGGAATGCAAGGATGGATGACACGTGGCAATATCCTAACCGTTCAGTGATTTTCTTTTTCTATTTCTTTTTCTTAAAAAGAATAAAAAATAAAATATTAAAAAATAAAAAAAGATTAAAAGAACTCCATTAACCTATTATTCATCTTTCTTTTGGAGAGTGCCCATCGTGTGGCGGCTAAACAGGTCTCGGAGGGCTGTGGCTCACGGTGGTTCGTGCTGCTGCTTGAGGCTGTGGGCGGCAAGTCTGCACGAGCGCCGCTGTGTGTGGAGGTTGGATTGATTGGCCCGAGGACCATCAGGGGTTGGTCGTCCCTTCCGGCGGCTTGTGTGTGGTTTGAGTTTCTGTGTAGGTGGCAATTTCCATGGCTCCTGCGGCGTAAAGGACGGAGGGAAGGTGGCTCTCCGTGAGTCGCACGACCGTTTCAGCGACTACCTCCGTGGTGGTCGTCTCCTCCGGCAATTGTGTTTGTGTTGTGTTTTTAGATCGCGTTGCAGGTTGATACCGATCGACGGACTGAGGCGGCGTGAACTGTTGCTGCGTGCTTAGGTTGTTGGCCAGAAGCGCTCGAGCGGCGAGAGGAGGCGGAGGAGGCAGAGAGCTCCTTCGTGCTAGCGCTCCTCTCCTTCACCTTCGTCGGTCGATGCGAGCAACGGAACGAGTGGGCGGCGACGCGCTGTGGACAAAGGAGACACGTGACCTCGCGCTCGCGCCGCTGTGTGTGGCTGTGCAAGCATCTCGATCCGTTCGGTGGCAAATGGGTTTATGGGTGTGGCGACGGCGGCGATCAAGCGGGGCGGCAGGCGCGGTAGTTTTTTGTGGCTGCTGCACCCATGACGAACTGTCTACGATGGCGCTCGTCGTTGCTGCAGACGGTGGCCTGATCTCCTCTAGTGGCGGCGCCTTCTCCAAGTGCGGGCAGCCTTTGTGGCGGCTGTGCTTCGGCAGCGGCGCTGTTGTCCCTCTTCAGGAGTGCAGATGCTCCGTATTGGAGGCTGAGGAGGGAGTAGACCCAGACCTTCTTGACAGACGGCGACCGACTCGCCATTTTTTACTAGGTGGAGTTGAAGGGAGAGATGAGGAAGGAGTCGATGAGTCTATTTTTTCTTTTTTTTTCTTCTTAAGTTTTTTTTTAATTTATTTTTGAGAAAAAAGAAAATAGAAATAATTATTGTTGTTTTTTTTAATATTTTCTAATTTATTCTTTTTAAGAAAAAAGAAATAGAAAAAAACTACCGAACGGTTAGGATATTGCCACGTGTTATCCATCCTTGCATTCCGTTAGTGCAAGTGACGGAAGCGAGCTGCCCATGGACGGAGGGGTTCAATTACATGAAATTGGGAGTTCAGGTGGTCGATTGAAGAAAAAAAAAGTTCAGGGGGTGACTCAAAAATAAACCGAAATATAGGAGGTCAAAATGTAATTAACCCCACCAAGTTTCTATACAATTTTTTTCGGATACTAATCGAGTGTATATATAAAAATATATATATTATAATTTTTTAAATATAATAATATATAATTTAGAATTTAATTAAATTAAAAAATTATGATATAAAGTGAAAGAATTAGAATTGAAAAATTATATTCTAAATTATAGTTGTAAAGGTTAATCATTAATTGTTAGCCATGAATTTTTAATTGATATTGTACAAATATATGAAATAATTGAATCGTGGGCAAAAAAAATATATATCAAATTTGATTATTAAACTATTTCTAAAATTAAATTTAAAGTTATTAAAATATTTCACAAAACTAACAGTAATAATGTAATATGTTTTCAACAAGAATTTAATTAGATAATTAGTTTTCAATTTAAATTTTTAATAAAAAATATGATGATTTGACAAAAAGTGTATTACAAAATTTACTATAAAGTTATTAACATTGTTTCTCTTAGTATCAAAAAAAAAAACATTGTTTCTCTGGACTTGATCCCTATTTATAGAGATATTGTATTATCTAGTGGTTAAATAAATTTTAAAAAGTAAGTAAACAATATAAAATAGGTAAGTTATCAATGCTTAAATTATTTTAAAATGCTCACGGTAATCTTGGAATGCTCAAATAAAGATTTGGACAATAATAAATGAATTTAGTTTAAAGCAGTGATAAATTAAAAATATTTATAATTTTTACAAAATAAAATACAAAATTACCATTTTACCCTTAGTCATTTTCCAAATTTTGGGGAGGGCCATGGCACCCCCTTGTCCCCCCTCCCTCCCTCCCTCCGCCCCTGTTTGTGAAGATTGTGTGTGAAGAACTACTGCACGGAAAAGAAACTGAATGTTCCTGTAAATCTGTTGCTGGTCATGTCCGGTGTTGGGGGCATGACTTCAAAGGCTTCCAGATCCAAATAGATCAATATGAAGGCATAACCAATATTTCATGCGAGGATTTCCTGGAGTTGCTTCCTACCCTAAATCCATGGCAGAAGATTTATTTTAGATTGCAATGGTATGATTAAATCTAGATAATTATGTTTGATGGATTATAAGTACTCTTTACAATTTAGTTTCAGGATACTTTGAAACGAATTAAGTCATCTGGTTCGTGTTCCTCTAAATAATTATGGTTGGTGTAGATTACAATTCTTCCGGCTACGAAGCTATTTGTTCCGGCAAATGACAATAATTAAGTTGCCCAAAATCCTCTCAAATGGTTTAATTTGATTCTCTTCTTGGTCTTTGATTTCTTTGCATGCATCACCGAATGCAGGTGGTAAATATTGCATGGTAGTTAGTTCTCTTAATTTGGAAGTACTGTTGTTACCATTGCATAATTAACAAAGGAAGATTGTTTGTCAAAGTATTTGATCAGTTTTGGTAATATTCTTGATTAGCGCACCCTTGGGAGGATCTGGCTTTTTGTTTTGGTAAAACAGCAGGGATAGCATATATAGGTAACACGACAACGATTACTTAACACGACAAGGATTACTTAATCTCTAGCGTTCTTGAAAACCAACGGCATCTTCAGGTATATTTGTGCGTATTGACTGCGCTTGCATCACCTAGAAAATTAAGGAACTCTTTTGCAATCTTTTTTCGCAATTGAGCTGTGAATTTTTCAGTACGATGTTGTGATTGGATGACTAATCTAATTATTAGGCCAATAGAACTAAATTTTATTAGAAGCATATGCTTCAGTCTCGTGCTAATAGCTAATACATGGAGACTTACTAGTCACCTGTCCGTCAAATTGGGTGATGACATAAAAAAGCATCATTATTAAAAAATATCTATATCATCTTAATATATTTTTCATTCTAAAATATTTTTTTATTTAAAAATGAAGGAAACTAACACTTAAAATTTACCTTAATTTTACGGTAGCTAGGATTTTTTTAATGTGGACCAACTAAGAGATTAGCAGTTTTATTAGATTGGAGGACTATTGGATCATAAGAAGAAAGTATATATAGGATAAGCCACGACGTGCAATGTAGAACTTTTTATTTTTGTAGTTATAACACATGTAACCTAGATGATGGGGACTATATCCTAGGAAAACACAAAAAGTAGACCTATAATCAATCTTGTGTTGATTGTAAGGCCTGAGAAAAGAAAAACAAAGAAAACCGAATACTCGTAGAAAGGAATAATCAGGATTATGTTAGAGAAGAGTTTTGATACGGAGACTTGATACTTGAGGATGGGACTGGCATTCGGTTAATCAAATAAACAGCTGTTTCCAATGCAAATTGCTAAAATTTTTGTCGAATATGTGCCGTGGCTATTAGGATTAATCATGTTTCCACTATGTGTCTATGACGACGCTCTATGGCTCCCTTTGGCTCCCTTTTGTTCATTTGTATGGGGGACACATAATTTTGTGGTCAATGCCATGATTAGTGAAGTATTTGTTAAGTTTTCTATATTCTCCTCCCGAGTCGGTTTGAATTACCTTAAGTTTAGTGTCAGATTGACGTTCAACATGTTTGTAAAGTAGAAGAAAAATATGAAACACATCCGACTTCTACTTTATTGAAAAAAAAAAACAAAAGAAATTTGTTGAAATCATCTAAAAAGGCAATATAATAGAAATAATCATCACTACGTGATGTCAGAAAACGTCCCCAAAGAACATTAAAAACTAATTCTAAGGATTTCCGTGCTTGTTTATTACTGACTGGAAGATGTTGTGTAGAAGACTTCTCCAGAAGAGAATGAGAGCAAGAAAGGAGACCCTTGGACCAAAGAACAGGAAGACAATGGTTGTAGAGGATGCGCTGTTGCACTTGGTGATGTGAGTGCCCCAGACGCCTGTGTCAAATTATGAAGACCAAATTTAGACCTCTATGTTTTATTAATTTGGACTTTCCAAATGTTTTAACCCAAGGTCAATAAGATGATTTAATTTTGGGCTTAAAGTGTTTTATAATTTTAAATGATAAAATATGGACATTCAAAAGAGTCTGGTCCAGTAAGCTCAGTCCTTGCAGTCCACTTTTAGTTCTGATTTTCTTGAAAAATCAGAATTAAATTTACCTTTTACTGGAAACATGAGTTTATGATAGAAAAGAGTTGAAAAGAGGTGATTTTAGATTAATTGGCACACATTAATATTAATTGGACTGATTCGCTGGAGTAGCTAGCAAGAATGGAGTAATTTTAGGTCTAGACAACATTAATTCCACGTTTAAAATCAATCAGACAATAAATTAATGGCGATTAGGAGCTAAAAAAGAAAGGAAATTCAAAGGACGCGCAACAGTAAAAATGGAGGGCGGACACGACGGCATGACCGCCATGCCTACCGGTCATGGGAGCCAAGACCGCCGTTGCCGGCAGTCATCACGCGATGCCTGCCCGGCAGCGGCGGTCATGGCCTCCTGGAACGCGTTTCTTCTTGATTTTTGGGCCGTTAATCAAATTACAGACATTATGGACCTAATTTTAGGCAAGAATCCTGTCAATTATCAGGTCCACGAGCTGTACACTCCAAGAACTCTGTAAATAGAGCCTCCCACTCACTCCAAAAGGATCCATCAAGAGCTATTAGGCTAAATCACTCATATTATTTTAAGCTTAGGAAAGCTTTGGGAAACTCTATTTCTCCGAGCCCTCAAATACTTTTTTCTACTGTTATTCTGGCAATTTTCTTATAAAGTACAACATCAACAAACATCCAGTAAGGAAGAATGAAGAAAAAATTAAGGTGAAGTTGAGAAGTGGAAAAGAATTGGGGTTAGAGAGAAACTCAAATCAAGGTGCTAGAGGAGGGCTACAAGAGGTAACACTTGATCCTTTTTATTCTCTTTTGTTGATGCTTTGATGACATATTTACTGCTGACAAAATTTGATTTTTGGTTGGAAAACTATAAGAACTACGTGGGCTTTGAACCCAGTTGCCGGGATACGTAGGTGGTTTTTAGCGGTGGAGACTCAAACCCGATTATATTTATTTTCTTGTTTGTTCCAGAACTAGATTTAATTTTCTTTTCTGTGATTTTTGTTACCACACTTGCACACTCACACAAGGCACACTACCTAACCCATCTATTGCATAACGTTTCTCCCCAACACGGGTAGGGTGCTAATCCCTTCCTATCCGTGACGAACCCCCGAATCCAACAACCTCTGGTTAGCTAGACTGGTCCCTCATGTAACCAGCTGCATACACTGAGCATCTCATGCATTATGAATCAATAAGTGGTACGTGCATTCCTATGTGATTGTTGTGAATTCAATTATGTGTAAATAGAATGCCTCTCGTTTCAATAAACCTAAACCAAAAAAAAAAACACAAAAAAAGTCGATTAATGTGTTTATGGGGCAATTCACTCTAAATCTATTCCTAACCCAAGAAAAAACCATCTCAAAATAATTGGGTTAAAACAAATAAAAAATCAAAGTAAATAAAACAACATATTTTATTAAATCAGACTTGAAATATATTTTTAACCTAAGATTAAATCATCTCATTAATCTTAAATCTCAAATACAAAAAAGGTCCAAATTATAAAATATGCACATTCTATTAAAATAAATTCTAAATATATTCTAACCAAAGACTAAATCATCTCATTAATCTCATGGTTTGAACATACCTAAAATCTAAATTAAAAGAATGTTCGTCGGTCAAATTTGGGTGTTCACAGGTGCCTCTCGTTAATGAGTCCTTAGAAACTAAGGATGAAACAACGCAAGAAAAGAACAACCAAATTTGAGCGATTGATGTGTTTTACTGTATGTGTGCCAAAGTTTGGAGCATCCCATGCTCCTCTTCGAGAATCATCTCATCCCGAAGATTTGTGTCAAAATGGCCTTCGGGGCCAGGAATCATCTACGAGAACCAGGTCCTCGGCTTTTGGGTTTGCGAGGATCAGGTCCTTCGCTTTTGGTTTGCGAGGACCGGGTCCTCAGCTTATGAGAATCATCTCATCCCAAGTCTTGGATTTGGGGAATCATTTCATCCTGAGGTTTGCGAGGACTGGGTCCTCGGTTTTTTTATTTGGTTTGCAAGGACCTGATCCTCGGCTTGTGGGTTTGCGAGGATTAGGTCCTCGACTTTTAGTGGTTTGCGACGACTGGGTCCTCGGCTTGTGGGAATCATCTCATCCCAGGTCTTGGTTTTTGGTAATCTTCTCATCCCGGGGTTTGCGAGGACTGGGTCCTCGGCTTTTATGGTTTGCGAAGACCGGGTCCTCGGCTTGTGGGAATCATTTCATCCTAAGTCTTAGTTTTCGAGAATCATCTCACCCTGGGCTTTGTAAGGACCGGGTCCTCAGCTTGTGGGAATCATCTCATCCCGGGGTTTGCGCGGACTAGGTCCTCGGCTTTTGAGAATCATCTTATCCCTGGGTTTGCAAGGACTGGGTCCCCGGCTTGTGGAAACAAACTCATCTCAAGGTTTGCGAGAACTAGGTCCTCAGCTTTTGGGAATCATCTCATCCTGAGGTTTGCGAGGACTGGGTCCTCGGCTTATAGTTTACGAGGATTGGGTCCTCAGCTTTGGGTTTGCGAGGACTGGGTTTTCAACTTATGGGTTTGCGAGGACTGGGTCCTCAGCTTTTGGTCAGCGAGGATTATATCCTCGGCTTAGGTTTGCGAGGACTGGATCCTCGACTTTGAGTTTGCGTGGGCTGGGTCCTCGGCTTATGGGATCATTTCTACTCAGGATTACGAGGACTAGGTCCTCGGCTTTTCATGGTCATGCTATCAACATCTATCAGGGAAGGTAATGAATGTCGTTTCATGGCCTGGTTGTCTAATCTCCGGGCATCTCATGCCCCCATCATTATCTAATAGATTTTGGAAAAGATGTCGCTTCGTGGCTGAGTGATCTATATCTTGGGCGTCCCATGCCCTATGATTCCTAGCAGGTTCGAAAGAAATAGGGGATATCGTGCCCCTTGCCTAAATGCGGGCACATCATGCCCCCGGTTCGATTTTCTTGAGGTGGGCACTATGCCCCCAGTATTATCTAATTGTGGTTGCAAAGAAGGGGACTAGCATGCCCCCGATTTAGAATCATCACGGGCATCCTCGACCCACAGTCAAACAGGTAATCTATCTAGTTTGAATCTAATAAATGGGCCCGCCAAGCCCCTATGAAATCGATGAATCAAAGCGGGGTAGCATGCCCCTTGTATATTTTTATAAAAAGCATTGGGGCCCATCGTGCCCTTAGGAATATCACTCATCTTTAACTCGAGACACAACATGCCATTGCACATAAACCCCAAATTATCAAATCAAATAATCACAACGGGACATTTCATGCCCATATTCAAAAATCACTCTCACGACATGGGCATGTCCTACCCTTGGTATACGCATCTGTTTTCTACTCGAAATCAGCAAAAACTTCAGGCAAGACATGCCCCTGGAAAAACCGACTTAACAACATTGAAATCAACTTCAACAAAATAAGCATCGAGGCAAGGCGAGCCCTGTCAAGAAATCATCAAAATTCGGGGCATGCCATGCCCCTTGTGTGTAAATCAACTTAATAACTTGACAAGCCAAAAATCAACGATACTTGGAGCATGACACACCCTTTAAAATGCTCCTAGGAAATCAAAGTAAGTCAACAAAGAGGACAAGGCATCACATGCCCCAACTGTACACTTTCAAAATCGATCAAAACCAAAGCGTAATGTGCTTTTCAAAAATCAATTCAACAAAAATCATCAAAACTTGGGGCATATCATGCCCCTTGTGTAAATCAACCTGACAACTCGACCCATCGAAAACTAAACACAACTAGGGTGTGACAAGCCCAAAAAAAGTACCAACGACGAATCAAAAAAAGCGGGGGGCATGACATGCCCCTAGTGTATAAAATCAACTCGACTATCTTTGAAATCAACAATCAATTTGAAGTGTGATGCGCACATCATGTAACATCGACTTGACAAATCAAAAATCGGGGTATGACCTGCCCCTAGAGTCTACAAGTGACCATAGAGTCTACATCTCGGGTGCAGGCATGGCATTCCCGTCATTCTACAAACAATATCGTCTAAAGATTCAGGCATGCCTTCCCCCTCCAGCCATCAACCCTAGGAAATGTAAGTCTACATCAAGTGATGAATTTATGATGTTGTCACTTTCATCGATCATTTTTCCTCAACCAAATCTACCATATCATGGAATCCATGTTTTACATGTAAGTGATGCATGAGCATGTCTACAATATTTTTGATCTTTTCAATGCATGAAGGTGCCCTTAGCTTCTACTTGTTTATTTTTAGATGCAAGTGCTTATGATATGTGATGTGGAATGGTTTTTAGCCATAAATGCAAGTGATAATGCATAAGATAAATCAATCAAGGCCTGAAAGCCCAATTGAATCAAAATTCAGGGCCAAGCCTAGGTCCACAAAACCAGGTCCAACACAAAGGCCCAGGACCAGGTCCAGCTAGCAAGTTTGTCAGATGGAAAACATGAGAAACGTTGTAAGCATTACATGGAGCTAAAGGGACATCCAGAGTAAATGCTCCACCCACCAAAACCCTTATGAAAAGGGTGCAGGATAAGAGTTTCAAGACACTATATTCTTCCTGGAGAAAACTTTACTCTCCACAAAGAAATTCTCTTTAGAGAATACAATTCTCCACTCTCAAACTCTCTCTCTTTCTATACTCTCTCATATTAATAGAGAAAAATCCCCTTTGCTAACTTAGGCATCGAAGGTCCTCCCAGGGTCACAACTCTGGACTTCCCTAGGTCCTTCTTGTTAGTTCGTGCTCAGATCAGGTCCTTTGGGTATCAGGAGTAAGTCCTCCAGGCATAGAAATCAGGTCCTCCGAATATCAAGATTAAGCCAAAGAGTCAGACAATCAAGCCCAAGGAATTTACATCCATACGCAGTAAAAAATCCGTTTTTTACATTGGCGCCATCTTGGGAAATGGAAAAAAGCCCTGGCTTCTCCACTTGAGCAATCAGGTCCAATAGCAAAGTTCAACCCACCAATTTGTGGAGCTCTATTCACTGGAGGTACTCTACCAATCAGGGGTACTCTGGCCGTCGGGTGTACTCTAATCGCTAGAGGTACTCTAACCTTTGAGGGTGTAATCTGATCACCGGAAGTACTCTGACCACCTAAATCATTCCCAATAGTGGAACCGTGGGCGAAATTCCAAAAATTTATATCCTCACTCCCATCAGGATGTATTGTAGAGACAAGACATAGGCAAGGAACCAAAAAGGAGCCCATGGATCTCCCATGTGATGAGAAAAAACAACAATTCAAAACCAGATCGAGTAAGCAATAGACAAGAGGTTACAAAAGAGCATAGAAACAAGGTCAAAATCGGTTGCAACTACCACAACATACTCCACTCATCACTAGAAGAAGGAGAAGGAACTAGATCAATTTAAGATCTACATAAAGTGCAACTAGTTCCAAGACTCTTCTGGTTAGATCCAAGCAAGATCTACACCATTCCAATTACATCTAAATCAGCCCAACTAGATCGAGGAGGTTACAACAACATCTGACTAGATCCTTGCTTGCCTAATGAGAGCCAATTCAGACCAAACAAGGTCCAAGGAGCCATTGTAGCCACATCAAACTCTCATTCAAGTAAGGAGATCCGTATGACAAGAACTCTTGGAGTTAAAAAAAATAAAGGTCCCCAAGGTCCTTTTACAAAAATACAAGGCCGGAAAAGATGGCGAAATTTGATGCCTAAGCCCTGCCATCCTGTCATACTGGTCCTTTACCCCTTTCAATACCCAACAAATATGGGTTCTTATAGAGATCAAAGAAGTGGGATACACAAAGTAGCCCCAAGATTGAAAGCAAAATAAAAAACGAGGCCCATTCCTCGAAGCTCATGAGGTTCAGATCCAAGAGGCTCAAGAGGTCTAGATCCTAGAGGCTCAATAGATCCATTGCAACACCTGTTTTGAAAGAAATCAAAGTTTTCCAAGGAAAACTCAGTAGCAAGAAATCATGACCTGGCATATAGTACGCCATATCCCATTGAAGGATGCAACTTAATAATCAAGCTCAAATAATTAGAGCACATCATTGTTATCCACGAGGTCAGAAGTTCAGGTCCTCCCCTCTATGTCATAAAATAGAGGTTCTCAAAAGGAAAAGTGAGTCAGGTCCTTATGAAGGGGGGAAAAAAATTGAGGAAAAGACCCCAAATATTGCATACGGCTTTGCAAGTACCAAAAAGCGTTAGGCCGTGAAGAGCCCAAAAATGGTCATGCAAATGCCAAAACAAAAAATAATAGGTCTCACTCAAGTAAATCTAAAGCTCACCCAAGAGAAGGACCTTTGATGAAATTAGTCAAGCAAAGAAGATGCAATCTGCACCATACAAGCTCCTACAAGGAAAACTTAAAGCCCACGAAAGGCTTTATAGCCCATGCTGGCCACTAAATCACGACAAAGGCACATGCCCAATGCATCGATTGCCCAGTGTGCTAAGAGGCCGATGTAGGTCCGATGCGCATCAGTTGTTGAGCTGTAAAACTGTGGAAAAAGCCTAAGGTCAAAAAGAGTCTCTTACAACTTGAAGCCCCAATAGGGCTAGAAGCTATTCAAAACTTCCAAAGAAGCATCAGGTTCTCTTATGGAATCATAAAGATTTCAAAGTCGCCCAAACGTCCGACGTAAAGAGGAAACTAAGCAAACAAGTTTGCAAGATTACAATAGAGGTTAGACAAAGTCCCTACTATTCAAAGGGCAAAGAGCTATGTGTACGAGCTCTCAAAGTTGTGGCAAGGATCAACAGAGAATCCATGAGCAAGAAATTGAACTTGCTCACTCAAGACAGAAACCTCATCGCAAAGATCATAGCAGAAGGAGTTGATGGTCCTGAAGTAGATGAGGCGAGGAGAAACCCAAGGAGCTCAAATTAATGAAGTTCCAAAATGACTAAGGAACCAAATTCACCAAATATCCAACAAAGAGCCAGAGGTTCCGAAGTTGACAAAATCCAAAGTCAGCATGAGCCGATAAAGAGTGGAGAGATATTCAAATTTTCCAATCCAAACCATGTCCAGAGGAACCACAATAGATTATGCACTAAAACAAGGCTTGAAGAGCCTTTAAGAAAAATGATAAGCTCCAAGAAGCTATTAAGCACCTGGAAGAGGTACTTAATTCTATAAGCTTCCAAACAAGAGCCACAAGCTTCCAAGTCCACTAATAAAGGTCAAAGGCACCTAAATTGTAAGAGCTCCTAGTAAAGAACAAGAAGGTTCAGGAGTCAGGAACTATCAAGCATGGTTCCAAGAAATTAAGAAGCATCTAGTGCCGAATAAGTTGTGGAGGTACTCATATCCGTAAGGAATTCAATAATGGCCACTTAAGCCATAAATTATGAAGTACCAATTGGAGGCTCCAAGATTCTTAGCAAGAATCATTTGATGGAATATAAGAAGAGAACCTGTGTTGGTTTTAACATTTTTGGGGCGTAGAGACCTTTTAGGTTCTTCTGGTTTTGTGCTTGATGGAGTAACTTTTCAACTCCTGAATTTTACTTTTTGCTTCTTCTTCCTTTTGATACCCCCACTTGCTTGCGAGAATGCATTCTCTTCTTATGGAAAACACCACGTAGACCTTCTCTCCAATTTCTTTGCATGAAATATCATTATGTGCTCTCGTTGCATAGGTCCTTCTTTGGAGTGATCTTCAAAGAGTCATTATGAAATATTTGTCCTGGGTTTCCTTACTTGGGAATTCTTAAGGAAGGTCCTCATTATAGAGGTCTCATTTTTAGAGAGGTCTTTATAGACTCATTATTGAAGCATTGCTTCTGAGGTTTCTTATTTGTGAAGGTTCCAAGGAACTTTTATTTGAGAAGAGGGATCCCTTATTTAGGAGTTCTCAAGGAAGGTCCTCATTATAGAGGTTCTTTTTTAGAGAGGTCTCCATGAGACATTATGGAAGCATAGCTTCTGAGGTCCCTTTTTTTGGGAAAATTCCAAGGAACTTCCATTTGAGAGGACCATAAAGTTCTTCATTCTAGAGACCTCTAGAATCCTTCTTTGAGAGGTCCTTAGGGCTCTTTTGTTTAAGAATCTACTTTCTAGAGATCTTTAAGGCGACTCGTAGCTCCTTTATAAATCCATATTGGACTACCTCGGCTTATTATGGGGAGAACCTCTTTAATTTGAGAGTAAGCACCTGGGTTGTGGATTTTGAAATAAGAACCTTGGTAATTTTGCTCTTAAACTTGATATGGTCCTTCCCAACTTTAACTCCGTTTTGGGCTCGTTGCCTCTATCCTAGAAAAGACCAGGTTTTTGGATGGATCGAGGTCCAACTTTTTGTTGCAGCATCCTATTATCACCTTTTGTTGTAGACTTCCATTTTTCCTGAAATACTCTAGATCTCAAGAACTTTTTGTGAGGAGGGGGAGCAATGTCCTCTTAAAATAGATGCTCAATAGTTTTCCTAATGATCTCTCCCAGTACTAGGCCGGACATCCCCATTTTGGTAAGGGCAAGACCTTATATTGGCTTGATTGCTTGAGGTTACTCATGCCAACTTTATTGAGGATCCAGGCACGTCTCTCAATAACTTCATGGCTATAATGCTTGCAATCTTATTTGGTATAGGAATCGTCCAATTGTAGTACCTGTTTATCTTTTTTAACTATCTAAGGTAGGCATTTCTTATGTGAGAAAGCTAGCCAGGACCTGCTATTTAATCGTCATCTTAGACGAGTACTCCTTTTCAAAATAGCACTTAGCTCTCCTGCTCATCTTGTGAATCATTCTGTGGCATTTGATTTGCCTTCCACATGGAATGTATTTTGTATACCTCTTCGTGGCTTTACTTATAGACTTTGCCAGTACTGCAAGGAAGGTCCTCGTTCCAGTGACCTCTTTGTCTCTACTTTGAGGAAGTCCCGATTATTTGCTGCCCAATGGAGGTCCTGCCATCAAGTGGCTAGAGAGAACCTAATGATAGAAGGCTTAGAAGGTTGAGGTCCTCCAAAGTAAGTGCCTTTGAGAGAGAACCTAAAAAGGAAAGACCTCAATGGAAATTCAAAAGCTCTCCTTGCAAGGTATAAGAGCTGGCAATAGTAACCTACTAAAGAATGCCGGTCAGACATCCAATGTCGGGGCTTAAAAAACACACTCATAATTTGGAGTCTCGCATGTACTTCCGAAAGCCGCAGCCTAACCCGACACTCACTCTCACATGAGCAATATGATAACTTCTAAATGTTAGTGTTTTTATGATGGTTTTGAATGGCTTTTACTATGTATTCATGGTCGATTATGTGTATAATCTTTATATTATTGTGTGTTTTCATGCATTGTGTCAATTAGTACTTCAATTTTGCTGATTAAGTGTTTTTATCAGGAATTTATTGTTTTTATTGAAGAATGGAAGCTTTTTAGCCAAGTTTGGAAACCAGGCCAAATTTAGGAAACTTTCTATAGTGAGCACAACCGACTATTTTGAAGATTTCGGGAGTTCTAGCCATTGAAATTAAGTGAGCCTAATTGGAGACAAAAATAGACTTCCAGATATTTCTATGGATTAAATTGCATAATTTTTGAACAAATCTACAAGGAGCAGAAATTATTTTAATCCAGCCAAAGATGCAGATTTTTCTGTGCCGACCCAGGCGCAGTGTTTTGGCGATATCTTGAGCTACATAAGTCCAATTGAAGAGTTCTTTTTATGGAAAGAAAGCTGAGAGAATTATCTAGAACTTTGTATAAAAGTCAAACGCCCAGTTTGGAGGACTTCTAGGAGTCAAATAGCATGCAAATTGGAGTGCAAGTCAAGAATTCAATTTCCTTTCAAAGAAGGAGATCCCCACCGACTTCCAGCAGCTAAAGACAGTATAAAAGGACCCCCTAGGTCGACATATTCAGGAGGCAGAAGTTAGAGGGTGAAGCTCTGCTGAATTGGTTAGTTATTAGGTTACACACACTAGTAGGGTTAGGGCTTTCACTCGTTTGGATCCTCTAGGTGGTGCCGAATTCCTTATCCAATTTCAAAGGTTATTCCCCACAACAATTCAACATTTTTCCAGCAAGATTTGAAGGTTTTAAGTCACAGAATCACCAGTCCAATTGCAGCAGAAGTCATCACCAGAGGAATACAAGTCGACGCCATCATCACCAACACCAATCGGCTACCCGACTTCACTACTCTCTCTTTTATTCGATTTTCTTTCTGTTTAATTGTTTACTTGATGAATTCCTATGAGATTTTGATGATTTGCTATTTTATTATGATGAACTAATTCTCTAATCTAGGACTAGGGATGTAGCCAATTACTTCTATGGTTTTATTGTATATGGTTTGATGTTTATTCAATTGATTGTGTTGATTTTTCAATCTATGTGTGCCGAATTTATTATCTACTTTGGATTGATTCTTATTGATTGCAACATGCGAGAGCTGGGTGATTTATATGATGATACCTAGAAGAACATAGATTGATTGATGCTAAAATATGCGAGAGCTGATAGTTTCTTAGGGCTTTATTGATTGTTTTGTGCTTAATGAGTTTAGTATTGATGCTAGGCTATGCGAGAGCTAGGTAGTAATCTTTGCTGAATATTTGATTCAACATGCGAGAGCTGAGGATTAAGACATTAGAAACAATTTCCCATAATCACACATCAATAAGAGATATCGATTCCATGCATAATAAACCTAGATAGTAATTGTGTGAACCCCGATTTCCTAGATTGCGTTAGATATTGATAGAACTTCACTTTAGATTAAGTCTGCGATTTTATTTCTTTTTCTTCTAGCCTAGTTGACATCACCCTACACCTTCTTTTATTTGATTTGCCTAGATAATCGTAAGTTGTGACATTAGGTAGTGCTTATTTCCCTTGTTCTGTGGATCGACCTTGATTAGATTACTACACTACATAGTACACTGTGCGCTTGCAGTTAACAATCGTTGCGTTTACTCGTGAGTTATTTGTGTGTCGTGTTGTGAATTGACCAAGAATTATAAATTTGAAAAAGTCACGCGTAAATAAAAATGCATCAAGCTTTTCTGGCGCCGTTACCGGGGAACAGACGGTTTTAATACTATTAAGATTGCAGCTAGATTACTTTAGGTTTTATTTTTCGCATTTATTTCTTTCTATTTCTTTTTATTTTATTTAAAATCGATTTTTTTTCTTTTTTTATAGTGTTGTCGATTTTGGTTGATGCCCAAGACGAGGCGCGGTGCTTCATCGAGTCCAATTCCTGAGATCAATCCGGAGAATGAGAGAACATTGCACAAGCAACTACGCGCGAACAAGCGAAAGCAGAAGCAAGTCGTAGAGCCTGTGGAGTTTCTTCAAGACACTGAAATAAAAGAAGAAGCAGAAGTTGTAGCAGATAATTTCGAGACAGTCATCATTGCAGAAGAAGGAAACTAGACATTGCCTGACTACGCAACATCGAGTTTGGATATCGTGCAGTCGAGCATTGCAAGGCCAGCGATCAATGCCAACAATTTCGAACTGAAGACAGCACTCATTCACATGGTGCAATAGGAACAATCTGGAGGCTTGGATAATAAGGACCCGAATCAACATCTACAGACGTTTACGGAGATTTGTGATCTGATCAAGATCATTGGGGCGACTGATGATACAATTCGGCTTCGTTTATTCCCGTTTTCTTTGGAAGGCAAGGCTAAGATGTGGTTCAAGTCAGGAGCAGCTGGAACATACAAGATGTGGGAGGAGCTTTCAAATGCTTTTTTTGCCAAATATTATCAACCTGATAAAGCAGCACGTATCCGGAGCAAGATTACATCATTCACTCAATTCCATGGAGAAAGTTTTTGTGAAGCATGGGAACGTTACAAGGATCTTATTCAAGGATGCCCACAACATGGATTCCCCGAATGGCTTGTAGTTCAATCATTCTTTAATGGTTTAGATGAGCCTTTGCACATGAGTTTGGACGCAGCTTCAGGAGGGGCATTCATGGCAAAGCACCCAATGTGGCATATCAGAAGTTGGAGACGATGGCGAGTAATAGTTACCAGTGCTCTTCACGATCAAACAACAAGCGAGTAGCTGGAATTCTGGAAGTGGAGACAGTGACAATGCTTAACTCGAAGCTAGATTCTTTGAGTCAGCAGGTAAAATCATGTGTTGCTGCTGTTATACCGAGTTTAATTTGTGATAAATGTGCAGGTGCTGGACACAATTCAAGGAATTGTCCAACCAATGACGACTTGACGATTGAGCAGAAGAACTACATTCATCAACGCCAACAACAACGAGGACCCTACACCAACACATACAATCCGGAATGGAGGAATCATCCTAATTTCTCATGGAGGGAGACCAACCCGAACCAGCAAGGCAACTTTCAAAGGAACGATTATGGGCCGAAGAGTTCAAGCATGCAAATTCCGAAGAATCAAGACATGGATCTTACATCTATGATGAAAGCCATAATGGAGACTCAACGTATGCAAACGGAGATGATGCAAGGATTCAACAATCGGATGGCGAATATGGAGACTTACACGAAGATGCTTGAGATGCAACTTGCGCAGCAAGAAGAGGCGATCATGAGGACACCAGGAAACCTACCGGGACAGCCCATAGTTAATCCGAGAGAGCAAGTCAAGGCTGTAGCACTTAGAAGCGACAAGCAGCTAGATGATCCCAATCCGCCTAAAGAAGATGAAGTCGGCACCATCATTAAGCAAGAAGAAGAAGATGAGCAACCAAAAGCGGAGAAGCAGTTACCTGAAAAGGGAGCAGAGGAGAAGAAGCAAGAGCAAGAGAAGTGGATTCCCAAGTGGAAGCTAGCGAAGCAGAAAAGAGAGCAACCGAAGGAGATATGGCCTGAAGTCAAAGCTTACGAAACACCGGTTCCAATCCCTCAGCGACTTCAGCAACAATTCGGGAGATTTATTGAACATTTAAAGAAATTGAATATTAATGTTCCATTTACTGAAGTAATTTCTTAAATGCCTGCTTATGCTAAATTTCTCAAGGAAATTCTTTCCAGGAAAAGGAAGCTAGAAGATTACGAGACAGTGGCTTTGACGGAGGAGTGCAGTGCAATCCCTTGCAATATAGGTTCTATGTGCATTGAACGAGCTCTATGTGATTTGGGAGCCAGTGTTAGTCTTATTCCAAAGCGAATTGCTGAGAAGCTCGACATTGGAGATATGAAGACGACTACCATCTCTCTTCAACTTGCGGATCGATCTGTCAAGTATCCAGTGGGAATATTGGAGGATATTCCAATCAAGGTTGGGAAGTTCTTTGTACCAGTCGATTTTGTGGTGCTCGCATGGAAATTGATTTTCAAATGCCGATTATTCTTGGGAGGCGGTTCTTAGCTACTGCTGGAGCACAAATTGATGTTCGTGATGGAAAGCTTACTTTAAGGATTGGGAATGAGAAAATCGAGTTCAATGTCTTCCGTGCAACCGAAGTACCACTTGAAGAAGGCAGTTGTTTCTGAGTTGATGATGTTGTGAAAGACGAGAGGCGAAAGGAGGAGAAGCCGATCAATGACGCACTGCCGGACGATTACCTCGCCGTGGTGAATGCGATTTCTACTAAGGAACCACCTTGGTACGCCGATTTTGTCAACTACCTTGTAAGCAGAATTCTACCACCGCGGATTTTATGGCATCAAAAGAAGAAATTTTTGGCTGATGCGCGGGATTATTTTTGGGAAGAGCCGTTAGTTTTCAAGAGGTGCAATGACAACATCATTCGGATATGCATTCCTGAAGACGAAAGTAAGGCAATTCTGGAGCAATGTCATGCTGCACCTTATGGAGGACATATTGGTGCATGGAAAACTGGCACGAAGGTATTACAATCGGGATTTTACTGGCCTACGATATTTTCTGATGCGAAATCTTTTGTGAAGGCATGCAACGAATGCCAAAGGACTGGAAATATCAGCAGGAGGAACGAGATGCCACAACAAGGAATTCAAGAAGTAGAACTATTTGACGTTTGGGGTATCGATTTTATGGGGCCGTTCCCCGCATCATTCAACAATCGATACATCCTAGTTGCGGTAGACTACGTGTCTAAATGGGTAGAAGCAGTCGCAGTGCCTCATGATGATGGAAAGACAGTAATTAATTTCCTTAGGAAGAATATTTTCACTAGATTTGGTACTCCACGAAAAATCATTAGTGATGGAGGGACACACTTTTGCAATAAAAGGTTTGGGAGTTATTAAGGAAGTACGGAATGAAGCACAAGGTCGCAACACCATATCATCCACAAACAAGTGGATAAGCTGAGGTTTCAAACTGGGAAATCAAGAGGATACTAGAGAAGACAGTGAATCCTAACCGAAAGGATTGGTCATTAAAGTTAGACGATGCATTATGGGCATACCGGACTGCATACAAGATGCCAATAGGGACCACTCCCTACAGGTTGGCCTATGGAAAGTCTTGCCATCCGCCTGTAGAAATCCAGCATAAAGCTTATTGGGCAATAAAGGCTCTTAATTTCGACCTGAAGAAGGCTGGAGAAAGACGTCTACTTCAACTTAATGAGCTTGAAGAATTGTGATTAGATGCCTATCAGAATGCAAAGATCTACAAAGAAAGAACAAAGAGATGGCACGATAAGCATATTGTTCGGCACGAAATCAAGAAAGGTGACCAAGTTTTGCTATACAATTCACGATTGAAGTTATTTCCTGGAAAGCTGAGGTCGAGATGGTCAGGACCCTTTGTTGTAAAGAAGGTCTATCAGCATGGAGTAGTTGATATTTGGAATGAAAGAAGTGGGATTTTCAAAGTGAATGGTCAAAGGTTGAAAGTCTACAATCAAGGTGATTTCATGGGAGGCGATTCACCGAAAAGCTTCATGATCCACCATAACCGCCCATCCATCCAGTCCATCTAAGACGACAGTAAAGAAGCACTGTGTGGGTGGCAACCCAAAATTTAAGGTAGTTTAGTGTTTTGAGTTTTTTATTTTTCATTAATTTTTGTTTTGTTTTTGAGTCTATGCAGATTGCAAGAAGAAGGAATTTTTCGAGGAGAGATCAACCACATTGGAAGGGTCAAGATGAATTCTTCATCAAATTAATCAGAGAAGCTTTTCTTAAACTCAAACTTTTACTTTTCTGCATAATTTGTGTGATGATTTGCTTGAGTGCTTTGTTGGATTTTATTTGTTTTGATGTATTCATATAGATTTAGCACTTACCCTTAGGTTCCGATGGCAAGCTCATAACAAACTAGGCTAAATTAGTGGAGACAATTTTTAGGATTAGTTTTTAGGATTTTCTTTATTTTTCTAGCACCCTAGGATTTTTCACTCTTTTTCATAATTCATTAAAAAGATAAAAATCAAAAAAATAGAAAAACACAAAAAAATCGAAAAACCAAAAAAAATTGGGATAGGATATACCGATTAGTGCACCGTGGCGCTGAAGGAGGACAATTAGCGCGCCCATGGGCTAGGACAGGCGCACCCGAGCACACCCGGACGCACCAATCGGCACACCAGCAGGCGCACCCGCTAGCGCGTGCAACCAGCGCACCCGAGGCCCAGGCACACCAATTGGCACGTCAGGCACGCCAAAGCGCGCCCAGCAGCACCAATTGCGCGCACCGACCCGAGAGCAAGGAGGACATGCACCAACTTGGATTTTTGGACCGGAACCCCTTTGTGATTTTTTTAGTTTGTCCTAAACCCACCAAAAATATATAGATTAGTATTCATTTAGTTTTTAGGATTAGGATTTAGTTTTTATTTTATTTTTGGGGATTTTCTAATCCTTGGAGAAATAGGATTCTTAGTACACACCCACTTTGAAAACTAGTTTGAGGAGGATTCCTAGTACCCATAGGACTAGAAGTCGGCACCAACACCCCTTTTTCCACCGCCTCTAGAGCTAATTCAAGCTCTAGACATCCATACCCTAGTGCCGATTTTACTTCCCTAGCACCCTTTAGGTTTTTCTTTTCGTCTCCTACCCTCTTTGGCCCTAGTTCAAGATTACTTTTCCCATAAACAACCATTGCCGACCCAACTTCACCATCACCGACCATACCCCGCGCTTTATGCCTAGGCCTAAGTTTACCGAGTACAATCCGCGATGGATTTCTGAAGAGAATCGTGCTAGGTTTGACAAGCTGATTAGGAGACCTCTAATTCCTACGAGGTACATTGATTTTGAGGAGGTTGAATCTTACAATCTTGAGGAGCAGATTGGCAAGTACCTTGCCAACATAGGACTAGTCGATTTTTGCAAGATTAAGGAGCCGTCATACGAGGAGCTTACTTATGAGTTTCTCGCTACTTTTGGGTATGACGTGGATCTCAAGGACATTCATGATCCCGGGTATGTCAATTTTCGGCATGCGTGGAAAGACTATGAGATGAGCTTAATTGATTTCAACAAGATTTTTTTGTTTTGAAGCCGAAGGATGGCGAGTTCCTAGCTATGGCTTTAACGCAAGTGTCATGTGGAATACACTTTGTAGTACATCATATGCGCGCTTCAAAGGCTTGGCTAATGACTTGTGCATTAAGGACAATGCACTGAGGTATTTACACAGAGTTTTGGCACACTCTTTCTTTGGTAGAACCAAAGATGCACACAAGGTGCAATATGATGAGCATTTTGTACTCTTTTGCATGGTACACGGGTACAAACTCAATGGAGGACTTTGATTGCTGCAAAATTTTGCTCATATTTGCAAAGGAGAAGGCGAGAAAGCATGTGGAGGGCTGATCACTCATATCGCAAAATTTTTAGGAATTAGCCTAGATCCCTACACTTTAACCCCTTCTAGCCCCGCACTTGAGATTGTGCATAAGCATGTTGCTGCAGCAATGGCCCTAGAACTCCATGAACCCTTTGATCCATATCCTTTTAGTGATGAAGAAGAGGTTGATGAGGAATGCTTTTGTGTTAGCACACAACCGATCCACCGTAACCCACCATTGTCTACATCATCCGTGGAATCCGATTCCTCCAACATCTTCGACTTTCTCATGGGATGGGAAGCTCAAGTCGATGGCATCGCCAAACTCAACAAAACCACCGGCGAATTACTCTCTCAAATGGATAAGTTGGTTGACATTGTTGATAAGTTAGGGAGAGTCATGTGCAGTAAATTGGATGAACAAGAGAAGACCATTGCGCAACTTAGGAAGAAGCTAGAGAACATAGAGAACAAACTTGCTGAGTAGTTTCATGCATCATCATTCTATGTGTTGTGCTTTTATTGCTTTAAGTCTTTACTTTTATAGGATGCAGTAAATGCTAGTCATCCTCGTGGAAATTTAAATTTCATGTCAAATGTGTTTAATTTTGGTGTCATGAACACCCAGTGGCAATGCAATTTCGATTTCTGTATCTCTCTTATGATTGATTCTTACTTTCTCTCTTACTTGGATTATCTTTTGTTATGTGCTATACATGTTTCGATCTAAGTTTGAGGAGAGTGCCTCTCCTATGTGCCTATCTTTTTATCCTTTGTTTCTTTTCTTTCTTGGCTAATGAGGACATTGTCCGATTTAAGTTTGAGGAGGGGTTTGAAATTTGTTTGTGTTTGTTTGTTTTGTGTCAATAAAGAGCATGTTTTTTACTTTAATATATTGAGTATGTATATTTTTGATCCTAGATTTCTTAGTAAAAAGCCATTTCCTTTTTCAAAAATTGTTTTCAAAATTATATTTCCAAAAACGTTTTCAAAAAAATTCCAAAAAATCAACAAAAAAATAAAAAATTCCAAAAAAATTCAAAAAAAAAATTTCTTTGTTTTTCAAATTGTTTTCAAACCCACCATTCTATGATCAAGATGATTTTCGTTGATGGATAACCAAGAGAGTTGCTTTGAGTTTTTGAATTCTTTTTCTTTTAGATGCAAGAAGTTTGATTTTTTATTAATCTTGTATTCATCCTTAGTTGTGATGAATTCATGCAAGTTCTAGCATTCTTTGCTTAGCATTTTTCGACACCCTATGCATTATTTTTCAAAACTTTTGACGTCAACATATATGTCCTAGAACAAGTTTTCAGAACTTTTCAAAGAGAATTTTTCTCATAGATGCTCAATGAAAGAGATGATTTAGGCATTCTTTGTCTGAACCAACAAGCCAATAAAAAGCCTACCCTTTATCATTATCCCCTGTTTAAACCCTTTGACCCTAAATCATGGTAGCTAATTTTTTTTTTCTTTACCCACATTTACCCATCTTTAACCCTTTGAAGCCTTATAGCTACCATTCTTTTCTTTCATTATCCATACCCTATTTTTCAAAGTTCCTTAAGAGATTTTTGTTCTACATTTTTATCAAGATTCCTTTCTATGATAAGTGCAATTGTACCGTATCTTTTCACATCCAAGAAGGTCTATGCATTGAAGATATTTGCACTTTCAATTGTTTCAAGTATGTTATGGAATGTCAAGCAAAATAAAAAAAAAAAAAGAAGACAAAATCGACAAAGTCGATTCAACACAAAAATATCAGAAAAAAATCCAAAAAAAGAGATGAGAAATTGCACAATCAGTGGTTCCTGAAACAAGTTGAATTTTTTTTTTATGATCACATGATGGATGTTATTTCAAGACTTGCACTTTGAGAATTTTTTTCAATTTCTTGATAATGCATATTGCAACCTTTTCTTAAGTGAATTTTTTAACTTTGATTTCCTATACACCTTTTTTTTTATCAACCTTTACCCAAGACCCCATTACAACCTTTTGTAAAGTCCTATTGATCTTTTTGAGAGTGTTTATTCATAACAGTGGAGTTAAGTTCTGGAATTTGCCTATGGGACTAGTTTTTCAAATTTTCATGACGTCAATTTATTCTTGCATGCATATGGGAAATCGATTTTTGCTAAGTGATTTGTGTAAAAGCTTGTACGGGTAAGTCTGACTATGGCATGGATGCTTTTTCATGAGATTCTCTTTCTTCCTTGGCAATTGATCTTAAATGTTTTTCATAAGCTCTTGGTGATTATCTTGGAAGTCTCGATATGAATTCTTTTTTATTGTGTGATTTGGTGGAGATTTTCAAAACCCTCATTTGGTTTATTTTGTTTTATTTGCTTGAGGACAAGCAAAGATTAAGTTTGAGGAGATTTGATAACTTCTAAATGTTAGTATTTTTATGATAGTTTTGAATGGCTTTTACTATGTATTCTTGGTCGATTATGTGTATAATCTTTATATTATTGTGTATTTTCATGCATTGTGTCAATTAGTACTTTAATTTTGTTGATTAAGTGTTTTTATCAGGAATTTATCATTTTTATTGAACAATGGAAGCTTTTTAGCCAAGTTTGGAAACCAGGCCCAATTTAGGAAACTTTCTGTAGTGAGCACAACCGACTATTTTGAAACTTTCGGGAGTTCTAGGCATCGAAATTAAGTGAGACCAACTGGAGACAAAAATAGACTTCCAGAACTTTCTATTGGTTAAATTTCATAATTTTTGGACGAGTGTACAAGGAGCAGTAATTAGTTTAATCCAGACCAGGATGCAGATTTTTCTGTGCCGATCTAGGCCCAGTCTTTCGGCGATATCTTGTGCTAAATAAGTCCAGTTGAAGAGTTCTTTTTATGGAAAGAAATCTGGGAGACTTACCTAGAATTTTGTAGAAGAGCCCAACGCCCATTTCGGACGTCTTCTAGGAGTTGAGTGGCGTGCAATATTTTGGTCAGAAAACAGGCAAAAGTCCAACTTGGAGTGCAAGTCAAGAATTCAATTTCCATTCAAAGAAGGAGAGCCCCACTGACTTCCAGCAGCTAAAGACAGTATAAAAAGACCCCCTAGGTCGACATATCAGGAGGCAGAAGTTAGAGGGCGAAGCTCTGCCGAATTGGTTAGTTATTAGGTTACACACACTAGTAGGGTTAGGGTTTTCACTCTTTTGGATCCTCTAGGTGGTGCCGAATTCCTTATCCAATTTCAAAGGATATTCCCCACAACAATTCAAATTTTTTTCCAGCAAGATTTGAAGGTTTAAAGTCACAGAATCACCAGTCTAATTGCAGCAAAAGTTGTCACTAGAGGAGCACAAGTCGACGGCATCATCACCAACACCAATCGGCTACCCAACTTCACCACTCTCTCTTTTATTCGATGTTCTTTCTGTTTAATTGTTTACTTGATGAATTCTTGTGAGATTTTTTTGATTTTCTATTTTATTATGATGAACTAATTCTCTATTCTAGGATTAGGGATGTAGCCAATTACTTCTATGGTTTTACTATATATGGTTTGATGTTTATTCAATTTATTGTGTTGATTGTTCAATCTATGTGTGTCGAATTTATTATCTACTTTGGATTGATTCTTACTGATTGCAACATGCGATAGCTGCGTGATTTATATGATGATACCTAGAAGAACATAGATTGATTGATGCTAAAATATGCGAGAGCTGATAGTTTTTTGGGGCTTTATTGATTGTTTTGTGCTTAATGAGTTTAGTATTGATGTTTGGCTATGCGAGAGCTAGGTACTAATCTTTGCTGAATATTTGATTCAACATGCGAGAGCTGAGGATTAAGACATTAGAAACAATTGCCCACAATCACACATCAATAAGAGATATCGATTCCATGCATAATAAACCTAGATAGTAATTGTGTGAACCCCGATTTCCTAGATTGCTTTAGATATTGATAGAACTTCACTTTCGATTAAGTCTGCGATTTTATTTCTTTTTCTTCTAGCCTAGTCGACATCACCCTACACCATCTTTTGTTTGATTTGCCTAGATAATCGTAACTTGTGACATTAGGTAGTACTTATTTCCCTTGTTCCGTGGATCAACCTTGATTAGACTACTACACTACATAGTACACTGTGCGCTTGTAGTTAACAATCGTTGCGTTTACCCGTGAGTTATTTGTGTGTCGTGTTGTGAATTGATCAAGAATTATAAATTTGAAAAAGTCATGCGTAAATAAAACGCATCACAATACAAAGATGCAACCTAGCACGTGCACTACAAAGTTGCAGGCTTGCCTATGCAATGCGTAACAGCAAACACAACTATTCTTCGGCTTAGAATCTCCATCAAGAGCCCTGAAGACCTTCCCAAGAAAAGGTCCCCAAAGGAGATCCACAAAGATCTTAAAATTCAAGCGTTTTAAAATCGCAGAAGACCTTGAGTCAACACAGGCATCAAAAGGGCCCCAGGCTATGCTCCTTAAAGACCTCAAAAAGATGGTTCATGATCTAAATGAGGCTCCTTTGGAAACGTGACCCCAAGAAATGATCCCTAGAGACCTCTGAAATTAGGATCCTTGACCTTGAAAATCAAAGGTCCTGAGATCCCAAAAAATGTTGAAGAAGAGAGATCCCAAAATCTCTGTAAAATCAAAGATTCTAAATTGAGATCCTATGAGACCTTGAAAATCAAAGGTCCTGAGATCCCCAAAGACCTTGAAAATAAAAAATCTTGAAATCTCAAAAGCCCTTGAAAATTAAAGGTCTCAAAGCCCATAGGCCACAGTCCTCAAGGACCTCAAAAGTTAAGATCCCTGATCTTAAAAATCAGAGGTCCCGAGATCCACAAATACCTTGACAGTCAGAGGTCCCAATAAATCTAAAGACCTTGAAAATTAAAGTTCTTTAAAGGTGGTGTTCAAACAAAACCTAAAAAGTGGAGATTTCTAAGGTCTCTAAGGGCTCAAGAGCGAAGATCCCAGCTAAAAGGGGCCACTCTCGATAAAGACCCTTTAAGACCTTGAAATTCAGAGGTCCCAAAGATCTTGAAAATTAGAGGTTTCACGAAAACCTTGAAAATCAGAGGTCACAAAAGTCTCATTCAGACAGCCTTGAACCTCAAAAGGCCCATGGAATATGGTCTTTAAAAACCTAAAGGTCCCTTAGGATCTTGTGAATAGAAGTCCTTGAAGAAATCAGAGGCCCCAAAGTCCCAAGTAACAAACCAAGGACCTTGACTTAATGGGAACATCCCATATTCAAAAAAGACGACTACAGGCCATGTAGCCTATATTAGTCGCAAAGTAAGATGACAAAAAAAAACCATATACCTGGATCTAGTCGTAAAAAAAGAATGATCTAAAAAGATCGCATAGTAAAAGACGATCTAAAGAAAAGATCACATAATGAAAGACTACTAAGGTGTGATAGCCCAAGTAAGTCGCATATTCAAAGAAGGACGACTAAGGCAATATATACCCCAAAAAAGTCGCATACACAAAAAAGAGGAAAAAAGAGAGAGAAAGACGACCAAGACTAACTAGTCCACAAAATAATGGTCGCATATCAATTAACGTACAAAGAAGGTACCACATTTAAGAGGTCCTCTTTGCATCGTGTCCCATCCTTAATAAAGTAGGCACCCAATTTCAGAGGTCTCTTTATGTTAGATCCCCTCTATATGTCGAAGTACCTTTATTTAAAGGACCTCTTCTTATTAGAGGTACCAAAAGATACACGTCTTTAGGTCCAGAAAAGAAGACCTGCACGAGACAACAACAAAGCAAAAAGTCCCATTGTGAGTAAATAATGGGAGCTTTATACAAATTTAAGAGAGGCCTCTGAGGTCCAAAAGAAAAGTGCAGAAGCTGAAAAGTGCACCACAAGAGCTCTAAAAAAGTCCACCTCTGTCTTACAAGAGGATCACTTACACAAGGAGGCTTTATGAGCTCTCATTTTTAGCAAATCAAAATTCGAGCCAATTCCACATTGGTTTTACAATGAGCTTATAGCTAAAATTCAATAAGCTCACAGCTCAAAGTCAATAAGTTGGAGCTCATGTTTAAATTAGCCAAATAAGGAAAGCTAAGACCTGAAGGCGACAAAAAAAGAGCTCACCTTAGAAGTAGTCAACTCTAAGAAAAATTGCTACACAATGTCCCTCAGAGTTGGAGGTTGTGATGAGGAATGGTTTTTAGCCATAAATGCAAGTGATAATGCATAAGATAAATCAATCAAGGCCTGAAGGCCCAATTGATAGAAAATTCAGTGTCAGGCCTAGGTCCAGTATAGAAGTCCAAAACCAGGTCCAACACAAAGGCCCAAGACCAGGTCCAGCTAGCTAGTTTGTCATATGGAAAATGTGAGAAACGTTGTAAGCATTACATGGAGCTAAAGGGACATCCAGAGTAAATGCTCCACCCACCAAAATCCTTATAAAAAGGGTGCAAGATATGAGTTTCAAGACACTATATTCTTCCTAGAGAAAACTCTACTCTCCACAAAGAAATTCTCTCTAGAGAATATAATTCTCCGCTGTCAAACTCTCTTTCTTTCTATACTCTCTCAAAATAATAGAGAAAAATCCCCTTTGCTAACTTAGGCATTTGAGGTCCTCCAAGGGTCACAACCCTGGCCTTCCCCGGTCCTTCTTGTTAGTCCTGCAGATGCTCCAGGCATAAAGATCAGGTCCTTCGGGTATCAGGAGTAAGTCCTCCATGCACAAAGATCAGGTCCTCCGGATATCAAGATTATGCCAAAGAGCCAGACAATCAAGCCCAAGGAATTTACATCCATACCCAGTAATAAATCCATTTTTTACAATACATTTTTCCCTTTTTCTCTCTTTCCCTCACTCCTGTTCTTTTCCTTTTTCCCTCTCTTCTTCTTTCTCTATGTTCTCCTCTTCCTCTCCTCTTTTCTCCCTCTAGATTCTCTATTTCACTCTTCTTCTCCCCCTTCCCTCATTGTTTTCTCTTCCTCCTCTTTGTTTTCGTCTCCTTCTCTCTTTTTTCTCCCTCTCTTCCTCTCTCTTTCTTTCTCCCGCTCATCACTTCTTTTCTCTTTCTTCTTCTTTTTTTTCTCCTTCCTCTCTCCTTTCTCCTCGGATGCAAGTGCTTCCTAATTCTGCATGATGTCTTAGTTTTTATGTTTCTTTTTTTTTTAATGCAAGTGCCATCTATCTCTACATGATGCGTTTGAACACAAGTGCCCCTAATATGATGCATGAGCATTGAAAATCATTCGAGCTAACGTGAAAGTTAAGAAACTTGAGAAAAAGAGAGTTACTCCATCAAAAACACAAAACTTCAAAGAAAATGATTCCCAACGACTATGAACTCATTCATTTCAAATTCTAATTAGGACTCCAAGGGTGAAAATTCCTTGCTGAAAAGTTTGATGGATGGAAAATCGCCTAATCATGCAGAGAAAATGGATGAGTAGATATCCCTTCAGAAACGGAAGGAGGCGACGTGTCTAGATAACTGTGAATGGTGTGGTTAGCAGAGTGATCTATCTTCAATGAGCAGTCTTAGCTTTGAGGAGCAACGTGGTGTAGTATGTGGGAACCTCTTTGTCATTGGCTATAATCCTCACTTTTCTATGGCCTTAATTTTTGCCTAGGCCGCCCATTTGGGTTTTCAACCTAGCAGGTATGTCCTAACTTTTCCCTAGGCTGCCCTTTCAAGTTTTCAACCTAGCAGATTCTTTTCTCTCTTTTTTTTTCGATTTTTTTTTTCTCTCTTTTTTGTGTGAGGATAGCAGCCATAGACATTAAGAATATTGAGATCGCTAAGCTTAGGTAAGATCAAGACCACTGAGGCTAGGTATACACAGATGGCCAATGGAGAGGTAGATTATCAACTTCAACGAGGGGTGGGCAAGGAAGTCAAGGATCATCTGGTTAGAGTATGTCTGAGAGACCATTGGAGATATGTGCTTCACGATGATCAGATTCAAAATAAGTTTTTTTAGGGAGGCGGGTTCGGATGACAACTATTACTTCATGCAGCCCAAAATACAAGCCCGGAAGAGAGGGCCTTATGAATACAAAGGAGGCCTGAACACAAAGGATACAGTCAACAGTGTGGCATGTCCATCTAGCAATAACTCCAATCTTTCCATTGAATCAATCTGGGAACCAAAAATTTATAGACCGAGCCCGTTAGCGGATTACCTACGTATCTGTGGATGCGGTTTCTGGTTTGAAGTGTTTGTCATGACGGTGTTTTGTGAAAGGCTCAAGATGACGGATGTTTGGTAATATGGTGTTTAACGGAAGGCTAGAGGTAGCGGGAGAACACTTTTCTTCCTCAAATGAAGTTTCTTCCTTTATTCCCGGTTTCAGGGGAAGGGTGATGAATCAACATTCAAGCGTTAAGGGTCACCACCTTTTTTCGCCCTTTTTTCCCTTTTGGTTTTCTCTCTTTTTTCTCCTTTTCATTTTGTTTTCGAGGGGAGTGACAGTTTTGAACATGTGTATTTGGTAGAACTCTTTTGATACGGCAACATGTGATCTTGAAATTCCGGAGCATTCCTAGGTAATTGATCCTTGAAGCTTGATCAGCTTGTCATCATCTCCTCTACTTGCACTTGGTGCACCCTTGTTTGCATCACCTTTGGAAACTAGATTTACTTTAGGGAAATAAATTTTCTAGACAAGTGTTCATGGCAGGTGTGATGGGGTTAACATGGAGATTGGGTTGGATACGTGTTTAAAGGTCAAATTGGACATGTGTTTGAAGGTTGGTGTTAACAGGTGTTTGGGAAGTGGGTTAAGGTGAGTGTTTGGGATTACGTCCATAGAATCAGGTCTTCATAGTTTGTCTTATGGTCCCTTAGATTGATCCAATGTAATTTCATGAAGTTATGCACAACTTTCCACATATACACAGAAGATGAAGAAATCAAAGTTTTATTCCTCGTGTGAAAATCAAAGTATAAACAATGATACTATTGACTGTTGGAAACAGAATTCAAGTATCGCCTCCTTGACTCGACTCAAATTCTAGACACTAAAGATGAACTGCACCGCCTCTCTCAACTCTTGGTCATCATTTTTCCATAGTCGTCGATTGAGCAGCATGCTTGGCATGTGGCTTCTAGTCAACTCCCCTAATACTTGCACTTCTTGCCCGCTTCTCCTTGAAATCAGATGGTCTTATGGCTCATCTCCGTTGCCTTGTCTCATCATCTCCATGTCTACCTCTCACTCAACAGGATTATTGCCTTGAGATACATCCATGACTTCTGATGTCTTTACCATCTCCTTGTCTACTGGGATCATCGCCTTATGATGTATCCATCATCTCTAATGTCTTCACCATCTCCTTCCAACTAAGGCATTCCTTCCCATGGTGTCCTAAGGGTTCAAATCTCTACTGATAAAGTTCATGTCGTCGGGGAATCCTAGACTTAAGCTTTGTCTTATTTCAAAAACACTTGGTGGGGAAACATGACAAAATACACTCGCAAAACATTTCTCCCTTTTTCTTTCTTTGAAGACTCGGATCCAAAACAAATGAGGATTAGAAAACGTGAGACACCACAGCTCGAATTTATTTTTATGTTTGGAAAAACATGTGATGCAAAGCACAATGTATGCAAATGTAAATTCCCTAAAACAAGGACATAGACTGACTAAACATATATGTCAACTGGGGAAACAACACCAAAAATTCATCATCGACTTAAACATGTATACTTACACCCCTAGAGTTCGTTTACCAGACTCATCAATTCACACTAAGCATTATAGTACCCTATGCGGAGTTACATGGTAAGTAGGACCCACTTTTGCGCTATTTCCCTAATTTTAAATTGTTATGTTATTAAAATTAATAAAATAAAACAAGTTCTTTAAATATGTCATGATTCAGTAAAAATTTATTCGATAAGTAACTATAATTAAATTATATAATTGAATGATTCATATTACTAGGTAATATATACACATTAATTTATAGATGCAACTAGTTATGTATTATAAAATTTATGTATATATGCTTATTATTATACACTAAAAATATTTTAGGAATCAATTATTTTTATAAATAAAATACTAAGAATTAATTATAAATAATAAAAAATATATAGACTAGAATGTATACTAACAAAAGACTTGTTTGATTAATTTAAAAACTCAAGGACTAAGTCGATATCCACCATTAACGGGCAGCATGCCACGTCATCAAAGTGATGCCGGGTAGACAATTGACACAAACTCATAAAGTGCGGTTACATAATTGATGGAAAAGAAAAAGTAAGGGTATACAATTGACGAATTTGAACTACTAGGGAACCAAATATACCATTAAACCATTTTCTGACTTGCCAATTTGTTGAAGTTAATGTATTTTACTCTGGAATGGCACGAAATCAGCTAGAACCTAATTTATAAATGTAATTATGTAGGGAAAAGTAATTTGCTATGTAGATAAAATATGTTCTGGTAATTTTTTTTTCACAATATCTACCTATGGTTTCGTTGTGGGGAATAAGCCTTGATTACAATTTAGTAAATTAGTTCATTAGTTATATCACTTTTGGAACTGTATATGATTTGAGATGATTTGTCAATTTGTAATTTCATATGCAACTTTTTTTTAATGCACCAATCTATATAATATTTAACTGCCAAGTTATATTCAAATTTCATTATTTTATTAGGTTCATGTATTTTTCTTCCAAATTTCTCCACTTTATACATTGCATACATTATAAATTTAATAAATTTGTTAAAATTTATCTTAAATATAGAAGTCATTACATGATCATAGTAAGAACCAACTATAAATTTTTTTTGTTTCTTTAAAAAAAACCATGAGATGGTATCAATAATATTTAATTGTAACTTCCTTATTCATTTAAAAAAAAATAGAACTTGCTTATACATATTATGAATATTCTTGTTGGTTTGGGATAAAATTTATATGTAGCTTAAGTGAAGCGCCTCGACCCGTATTTACCGTATTACAGTAAACACGTGCCGAAACTATTCTTATTGATAGAACAGACAGTACATCGTAGTCAAAATACTACACAGTAAATCCAAATACATTATAAACAACATCCGTCACCCGTACACGGGGACCATTATTCAAACCAAACACAGTGCTCACAGCTGTAGCAGCAGATAGTATCAGTAATATACATATCACAGGAATTCAGCAATAAAGCATCATATAACACACAGCAGCGGAAGACTTGTATGCACATGCAGCGGAGATATGGATCCGGAGTCAGGTGGAGAAGAAAGCAGCAGCCATCGAACATCGTACCTGAACTACGAAGCAACTTATCCTACGGGATGAAACCTCGCAGGCGAGGGGTGAGTTCGAAGTGCTCACTCCACGAAGGATAAACAGTGATATGCAAGCAACCGTAATACTTAAAAGTAATCACAGACAAGCAATAACATATCTCAACAACTGAACCAAGGCCAAAAGAATGCTTAATTATTATTACCAAATTTTATCTTCCGGGCCCCCGTCACTGGACAAGCTAGGGTCGTACCAGGTTATCAATTAATTCCGGATGCTAGGTCAAAAACCAATCCACATCTCAAAACCCAGATATTTGGTATATCCAAACCACTGGGTATTCGGTATACCCCGACCTCAGGCAACAACATGCCAACCAGATATTTGGCATATCTGAGCCACTGCGGATATTCGGCATATCCGAGCCTCTGCGGATATTCGGCATATCCGAGCCACTGGGTATTCAGTATACCCTAACCACAGGCAAAAAGCCAAACGGATATTCGGCATATCCGAGCCACTGGGTATTTGGTATACCCTAACCACCGGCAACAAGCCAACAAACCAAGTAACCGACCATAGCATCCCAAAATTAATTTCCAACCATCGGGTCGTACCACTACTTTCCACATGACAATGATAACAACATCTCAAATCAATTCCAATTCCAATTTCATACTCCAATTTATTTTTCTCAATTTCCACAGTCAATAGTTCAACATCAATCCCAGCATATTATCCACAGAATCAATATCAAAGTCCAAAAGCAACAATAATATCCACAACAGTCAATCAACCAACAATCAACAATTCAGCAGTTCAATCGGACAACAAAGCACACAAAGTATTACAGGCAACATAACAAGGGTTATCCATCCTCACCTTAGCCGATATCAATTATGGAATTGTCCAGCAAGTTCCAAGTCCGGTTCCTCAGCAAATTGCTCGTTATCAACTCCTATATCAATCAATAATATGCACACATAAGATGGTATGCAGATGCCATGCTAATACTGTATACCGGAAATTAAATATAAACTCGGCTCGGTTACTCTCCCGGATTAATTTCCATTATTATCATCATTCACCATTTATTTCAAGTGTCAAAAATACCCTTCTATACTTTTTCCTATTCCCGGGTACGATTCCGGTATTGTACTTTGATAATATCCTTTCCGTAATTATTTCCTAGGTAGGTACTTTCCATATTCCAAAATATTAATTATTTCCCTTATCTTATATTTTTCCCAAATCCTCGTAAAAATCATTTATATTTCCAAAATTATTTTGCAAAACTCTCTTTTTTTTCCTTGAATTATTCCCATGCTTTTATTTCCATCTTTATTTTTATAACCATTATTTTTCCACTCCTGGTATGGCCCAAGACACTACCCAAGCCCAGGCCAAGCAACAGCACAGGTCAAGGCCCACGCGGCTCGGCCCAGGTCCTGACCACCCAAGCCCACGCGGGTCACCCAACCGGCCTGCACTTGACCCGTGAGCCTTGCCGGGTCGTCTCTTCAACCCAGCTCACCTTGAGCTTGGCAGCGCGGCACGGAACGGTGAGGCAGGCAGCGACTCGGGGAAACGCGACCGGAGCGAGGTGGACACGGCACAGGTGCGACGGAGGAGGAGCGAGGCGGCGCGAGCGAGGAAGGCCGGCAGCGGGGCGAACCTCTAGTCGGGTTCGTCTCGTCTCGGCAGCGGTGGTAGGCTGCAAGGAGGGTGGCCGGCAAGGAGAAGAGGAAGGAGGAGAAAGGAAGAGGGTGTAGATGGTGGTGTTGGCTCGGACGGTGGCGGCAGTGGGGAGGTGGCTGCGTGAGGGCGGCGGTGTGTGGCGCTGTGAGGAAGAAGAAGAAGAAAAGAAGAGAAGGTGGGGGGGTGGGGGGGGTTGATGGTGTAACGGCGTCGTATGTGGGTTGTGTGTTAAGTGTTGTTGTTTGTTTTTTTTAATTTCTTTTTCTTTCTTCTTTTTTCCTACTTTTGCAGATGGTTCCTTTTTGAATTTTGCAGGTATGGGTTGTGTTGAAGATGAAAGGGTGATGGTGGTGTGCTTGGTGGCAGAAGAAAAATAGTTATATAGACAGCAAAATCATTGATAAGTCACAGGCTGAATAGGGAAAGGCGGCTGAATAATTGAACTTCAATTATGCAGTTACTATGCTGCATGTGAAGTGTGACCCACCTAGACCAGAAAATATCATCCGTTAATTCGAGAATAAACCCGGCTTTTCCGAAGATTCCCGGACCCGGAAAAATCCCAACTTTGGTCCGTAAAATCCGCAGAAAAATCCTGAGCGTGGGACCAGGCTCGGTTTCAAAATTCAAAGCTCGATTTACCACAATTTAATTACCCAAGATTAAAAATCAATGGTAAATTACTGTAAATTAACTTAAACAGTCCCGGTAAAAATGAAATTTTTACCTGGGCTGTTACAGCCTACCCACCTTAAAAAGAATTTCGTCCCCGAAATTCACTCCGAAGCTGTGAACAAGTGTGGATACTGAGAACGCATATGCTCCTCAACTTCCCACGTGGACTCATTCGCAGAGTGCTTGCTCCACTTAACCTTTACCATTGGAATGACTCTGTTCCTCAACTGTCTGACTTCCCGGGCAAGATTCTGCTCCGGCATTTCTGTATATGTAAGATCCTCTGCGACCTCAACATCTACTATAGTAACCACATGGCTCGGATCTGATCTGTACCTCCTCAGCATGGAGACATGGAACACATCATGAATCCGTGACAACTCCTCTGGCAAGGATAATCTGTACGCCAGGGGTCCAATCCTTTCCACAATCTCATACGGTCCAATGTACCTGGGACTCAGCTTCCCTCTTTTCCCGAATCTGATTACACCTTTTCATGGTGCAACTCGGAGGAAAACTCGTTCTCCCACTTGTACTCCATCTCTCGACGATGCTTATCGGCATAGCTCTTCTGTCGGTCCTGTGCTGCTCTCATGCTCTGCTTAACTGTCTGAATCTTGTCAACAGTCTGCTTAACCAAATCTGGACCAACGATCAAACGGGGACCTTCTTCATCCCAGCAAACTGGACTTCGGCACTTCCTTCCGTAAAGAGCTTCAAACGGAGGCATGCCAATACTGGAATGATAACTGTTGTTGTAGGCAAACTCCGCCAAAGGTAGATATTGATCCCAACTCCCACTGAAGTTAAGAGCACAAGCTCTTAGCATATCTTCTAGTGTTTGAATAGTCCTCTCTGACTGTCCATCGGTCTGAGGATGGAATGCAGTACTAAAACTCAGCTTCGTCCCCAAAGCTGTTTGCAGACTCTTCCAAAACCTCGATGTAAATCTCGGGTCTCTGTCTGAGACTATGGACTTAGGAATCCCATGTAGTCTCACAATCTCTGCAACATATTGCTTCGCCAACTTATCCAAGGTGTCTGTCTGTCGAATGGGAAGAAAATGGGCTGATTTTGTAAGTCGGTCAACGATAACCCAGATGGCATCATGCTGTCTCCGGGTCAACGGTAATCCAACCACAAAATCCATGGTAATCATCTCCCACTTCCACTCTGGTACTGACAAAGATCTCATCTTCCCCGCTGGAGCCTGATGTTCAGCTTTCACTTGCTGGCAAGTGATACACTTAGCCATATACTCGGTTACATCCTTCTTCATGTGTGGCCACCAAAAATGACTTCTCAAATTCTGGTACATCTTGGTGCTCCCGGGGTGCATAGCATACGGTGTCATATGTCCCTCTTCTAGAATCTGACTGCGTAGGTCACCAATACTGGGTACACATAGACGCTTTCCCAGCATCAATGCACTATCCTCCGCTATGTGGAACTTATCTTCCTTTCCACTACGGACTGTTTCCTTCAGCTTGATCAGGTCGGGATCTCCATCTTGTAACTCCACAATCCAGCCTCTCAGGTTAGACTTGACTTCAATATGAGTCAACAAAACTCCTGTCTCATCAACTGACAAATCAACTCCCATCTTCCTTAACTCAATGAGTGAGAACATTGAGTATGTCGTGAAAGCATCTTCTGGCTGTCTCCGACTCAGAGCATCTGCTACAACATTAGCTTTTCCAGGATGATACTCAATAGTACAATCATAATCATTCAGCAATTCAACCCAACGTCTTTGTCGCAGGTTAAGCTCCTTCTGAGTCATGATGTACTTGAGGCTCTTATGAACTGTGAAAATCCGACATCTCTCTCCAAACAGGTAATGTCGCCAGATCTTCAAAGCAAGGATCACTGCGGCCATCTCTAGTTCATGTGTCGGGTAGTTCTTCTCGTGTGGCCTCAACTGTCTCGAAGCATAGGCTATCACTCGGTCTTCTTGCATCAGAACAGCTCCCAAACCAAGACCTGAAGCATCGCAGAACAACACATACTCCACTTGATGCAAGCTAGGCACTGTCAAAACTGGTGCTGTTGTCAACTTCTTCTTAAGTTCATCAAAACTCTTCTGGCAGGCATCACTCCATACAAAGGCTTGATCTTTCCTCAATAGCTTAGTCATGGGACTAGCTATCAAAGAGAAACCCTCGATAAATCTTCGGTAATATCCTGCAAGGCCAAGAAAACTCCTGACTTCTGGTACCGTCTTAGGCGGCTCCCACTCCAGAACGGCTTTTACTTTAGCAGGATCAACCTTAATCCCATCCCCGGATACAACATCTCCAAGGAATGCAACTTCTTCAAGCCAGAACTCGCATTTGCTAAACTTAGCATACAACTCCTTCTCTCGCAACCTCTGAAGCACTACCCTCAGGTGCTCTTCATGTTCTTCCCGGTTCTTGGAGTATATCAGAATATCGTCGATGAAGACTACAACAAACTTATCCAAGAACTCGTTCAGAACCAAGTGCATCAAGCACATGAAAACTGCAGGTGCATTGGTCAAGCCAAAAGGAACCACTGTGAACTCAAAGTGACCATACCGAGTGCGGAAGGCTGTCTTCGGTATGTCCTTCTCTGCAATCTTGACCTGATGGTAACCAGATCGAAGATCAATCTTAGAGAATACAGTAGGTCCCTGTAACTGATCAAAAAGATCATCAATTCTGGGAAGCGGATACTTATTCTTCACTGTCACCTTATTCAACTGACGGTAATCCACACACATGCGCAAACTACCATCCTTCTTCTTCACAAAGAGGACTGGTGATCCCCAAGGTGACATACTAGGTCTGATGAAACCTTTTTCTAACAGCTCATCCAACTGTTTCTTCAACTCTTAGAGTTCTGTCGGTGCCATCCGATATGGTGCCATCGAGATAGGTGTCACTCCCGGCATCAAATTGATGGTGTACTCAACTTCTCTGTCAGGTGACAATCCTGGCAAATCTTTTGGGAACACATCTGGAAACTTCCTCAATACCATGACGTCTCCCAAAACCGGAGTCTGAACTTCTTCACCCTTGGCATGGGTCAATAAAGCATCTGGACCCAATGGCTGTATCCCAACATCCTGATTAGCAAAGATACTACATGTGGTAGCAGCTCTCCCAATACCTGTCAGCAAAATCTTATGTCCACCTTCAGAAGTCAACAGCACTTCCTTGGTCCGACAGTTCACCATAGCACTGTACTTGGACAACCAGTCCATCCCCAATATGACATCAAAACCTCCCATATTCATCACAATCAACCGTGTAAGAAAACTCTCGCCATCATATGAAAGCGAAACATCTCTGCACACATGGGTTAACCTGACTACTATACCCGCAGGTAACCTAACTCTCATCGGACAAACCAAACTCTCTCCCGTACAGTTATGTAGTATTGCAAACCTTTGCGCAATAAATAAATGCGTAGCACCAGGGTCTATCAAAGTATATGCAGTACTACCAAAGACTGTAAAGGTACCTGCGTTGACATCGATATCTAGGTGACTTCCAGCATGCTAATTCCCTCCAACCGGATCCATTTGTCTTACCCTATATGAGAATGTATATGCATGCATATTATACTAACTCATGACAGACTATGCACAGATAATCACAGCAACACCCAAGGACCTACTGCCCGCTCCGCTACCAAACTGAAGCGCCCCGACCCGTATTTACCGTATTACAGTAAACACGTGCTGAAACTATTCTTATTGATAGAACAGACAGTACATCGTAGTCAAAATACTACACAGTAAATCCAAATACATTATAAACAACATCCGTCACCCGTACACGGGGACCATTATTCAAACCAAACACAGTGCTCACAGCTGTAGCAGCAGATAGTATCAGTAATATACATATCACAGGAATTCAGCAATAAAGCATCATATAACACACAGCAGCGGAAGACTTGTATGCACATACAGCGGAGATATGGATCCGGAGTCAGGTGGAGAAGAAAGCAGCAGCCATCGAACATCGTACCTGAACTACGAAGCAACTTATCCTACGGGATGAAACCCCGCAGGCGAGGGGTGAGTCCGAAGTGCTCACCGACGAAGGATAAACAGTGATATGCAAGCAACCGTAATACTTAAAAGTAATCACAGACAAGCAACAACATATCTCAACAACTGAACCAAGGCCAAAAGAATGCTTAATTATTATTAATAATTTTATCTTCCGGGCCCCCGTCACTGGACAAGCTAGGGTCGTACCAGGTTATCAATTAATTCCGGATGCTAGGTCAAAAACCAATCCACATCTCAAAACCCGGATATTTGGTATATCCAAACCACTGGGTATTCGGTATACCCCGACCTCAGGCAACAACATGCCAACCAGATATTTGGCATATCTGAGCCACTGCGGATATTCGGCATATCCGAGCCTCTGCGGATATTCGGCATATCCGAGTCACTGGGTATTCGGTATACCCTAACCACAGGTAAAAAGCCAAGCGGATATTCGGCATATCCGAGCCACTGGGTATTTGGTATACCCTAACCACCGGCAACAAGCCAACAAACCAAGTAACCGACCATAGCATCCCAAAATTAATTTCCAACCATCGGGTCGTACCACTACTTTCCACATGACAATGATAACAACATCTCAAATCAATTCCAATTCCAATTTCATATTCCAATTTATTTTTCTCAATTTCCACAGTCAATAGTTCAACATCAATCCCAGCATATTATCCACAGAATCAATATCAAAGTCCAAAAGCAACAATAATATCCACAACAGTCAATCAGCCAACAATCAACAATTCAGCAGTTCAATCGGACAACAAAGCACACAAAGTATTACAGGCAACATAACAAGGGTTATCCATCCTCACCTTAGCCGATATCAATTATGGAATTGTCCAGCAAGTTCCAAGTCCGGTTCCTCGGCAAATTGCTCGTTATCAACTCCTATATCAATCAATAATATGCACACATAAGATGGTATGCAGATGCCATGCTAATACTGTATACCGGAAATTAAATATAAACTCGGCTCGGTTACTCTCCCGGATTAATTTCCATTATTATCATCATTCACCATTTATTTCAAGTGTCAAAAATACCCTTCTATACTTTTTCCTATACCCGGGTACTATTCCGGTATTATACTTTGATAATATCCTTTCCGTAATTATTTCCTAGGTATGTACTTTCCATATTCCAAAATATTAATTATTTCCCTTATCTTATATTTTTCCCAAATCCTCGTAAGAATCATTTATATTTCCAAAATTATTTTGCAAAACTCTCTTTTTTTTTCCTTGAATTATTCCCATGCTTTTATTCCATCTTTATTTTTATAACCATTATTTTTCCACTCCTGGTATGGCCCAAGACACTACCCAAGCCCAGGCCAAGCAACAGCACAGGTCAAGGCCCACGCGGCTCGGCCCAGGTCCTGACCACCCAAGCCCACGCGGGTCACCCAACCGGCCTGCACTTGACCCGTGAGCCTTGCCGGGTCGTCTCTTCAACCCAGCTCACCTTGAGCTTGGCGGCGCGGCACGGAACGGTGAGGCAGGCAGCGACTCGGGGAAACACGACCGGAGCGAGGTGGACACGGCACAGGTGCGACGGAGGAGGAGCGAGGCGGCGCGAGCGAGGAAGGCCGGCAGCGGGGCGAACCTCTAGTCGGGTTCGTCTCATCTCGGCAGCGGTGGTAGGCTGCAAGGAGGGTGGCCGGCGAGGAGAAGAGGAAGGAAGAGGGTGTAGATGGTGGTGTTGGCTCGGACGGTGGCGGCAGTGGGGAGGTGGCTGCGTGAGGGCGGCGGTGTGTGGCGCTGTGAGGAAGAAGAAGAAGAAAAGAAGAGAAGGTGGGGGGGGGTTGACGGTGTAACGGCGTCGTATGTGGGTTGTGTGTTAAGTGTTGTTGTTTGTTTTTTTTATTTCTTTTTCTTTCTTCTTTTTTCCTACTTTTGCAGATGGTTCCTTTTTTAATTTTGCAGGTATGGGTTGTGTTGAAGATGAAAGGGTGATGGTGGTGTGCTTGGTGGCAGAAGAAAAATAGTTATATAGACAGCAAAATCATTGATAAGTCACAGGCTGAATAGGGAAAGGCGGCTGAATAATTGAACTTCAATTATGCAGTTACTATGCTGCATGTGAAGTGTGACCCACCTAGACCAGAAAATATCATCCGTTAATTCGAGAATAAACCCGGCTTTTCCGAAGATTCCCGGACCCGGAAAAATCCCAACTTTGGTCCGTAAAATCCGCAGAAAAATCCTGAGCGTGGGACCAGGCTCGGTTTCAAAATTCAAAGCTCGATTTACCACAATTTAATTACCCAAGATTAAAAATCAATGGTAAATTACTGTAAATTAACTTAAACAGTGCCGGTAAAAATGAAATTTTTACCTGGGCTGTTACATTAAGGATTTGATTTTTTAATTAGTTTATGCCTCCAAAATTTGTGTAATAGTTTCAATTCCTAAATTTCACAATTTGAAAGGATTCTATATTTGATGACTTGAAAATTTGTGGAAGTTCCTTAATATGTATTTGACTCTAGAATGTCATGAATTTAGTTGGATGCTAAGTTGTAAATATAACTATATAAGGGCAAGCAACTTGCATGCCAATAAGATTTGTTGAGGTAATTCATTTTTACAATATGTATCCAAAGCGCTAGTTTTAGTATATGCAATAAATTCATGATGCTACAGTGGCAAATAAATCTGGATTATGTTCAGTATATTAGTTCAATAGTTAATTATCAAAAAATATTAGTTTATTAGTTTTTTCACTTTTTAACTATATATGGTTTGGGATAATTTTTTATCTTTGTACTCTAATATGCAATATTATTTTAATGTGTAAACCTGTGCAATATTTCCTCCCCTTTATATGTTTGCATACATACCAAATTTAATAAATTTGCTAAAAATTTATCTCAAATATGTTTGGTCGCCCAATAAATTGATCTATTATCTTAAAGTTACATTTAAGGTTTGACCTTTAATTAGAAAGACAAATTTTAGATATAATATAATAAAATTAATTGGAAATGCATGTTCATGTTATAATTGTTATTGTATTATGATGATGGGGTTGTTTTGTAATTTTAAATTGAATAGTGTGCATAATAGCCCTTTTTTATAATATGGCAAGACAGCAAATATAGTAAAATCTGTAATTTCAGAAGGAGTAGTGTGCATAATAATTTTTTAAAAAATAATATACATGTAAATAGTAAAAGAGAGCAAACATGGTAGATTAATCTTTTTCATTTTCTGAATAAGGGACAGACAAGCAAATTTGAAGAAAAAATCAACAGTTGTAATCCAGAGAGGCAATGAGAGATTAGATTACACTCCCAGTACCAAGCCAGTAGATTAGATTTAAACCCGAATCAATATTACAGACTCAGCATCATCAGGAAGACCTGGATTTCCTGATGAACAAATATTTAATTTTTCCAGTTTAGTATCTGAACATCTCCAGCAGGAGACCCACCAACCCCCAGAATCATAATCCTGCCATATTATGATAATATTGTAGACTCCGAAAACCCTATATATACAACACCCCTCCTTAGGCCAAAAACCATCAAGAAAACACCATGACTAGAAAGAAAGTGGAGCTTGCTTTCATCACCAACGATGCAGCGAGGAAGGCCACATTCAAGAAGAGGAAGAAGGGCCTGATGAAGCAGATGGATGAGCTGACCACTCTGTGTGGAATAGAGGCCTGCGCCATAGTGCACAGTCCTTACGAGGCAGAACCTGACACTTGGCCTTCCCCTGCTGGAGTCCAGAACGTGCTGGAACAGTTCAGGCAAATGCCTGGGATGGACCAGAGCAAGAAGATGGTTAACCTGGAGGGCTTCCTCCGGCAGAGGATCTCCAAGGCGGATGAGAAGTTGAAGAAACAGTGCAAGGATAATAGGGAGAAGGAGGTCACTCACGCCATGTTCCAAATCCTGGCGGCGGGTGACCACCAGAGCTCCTTGCAGCGGCTGACCATGGTGGACTTGAGTGATCTCACGTGGATGATCGACCACTACCTCAAGGATGTCACCAACAGGAGTGACACCCTCAGGAATGGTGGGGTTCCTCCTCTTTCTCTTCCCCTTTGTCTTCCTACTCTTCCTCTTTCTCCACCGGCCCCGGCCCAGCCCTTGCAGGTGGCACCGCTCGCTGTTGTTTCATCAGGAGAAGCTGGCCCTAGCCCGGTGCAACAAGATGTCCGGCCCCCACCACGACCGCAGCAGCCACAGGGAGATCATCAGAGACCTCCTGCTTCTGCTGCTGCTTCTTCTTCGATGAACGTGGGGAATATGCAGAGGCAGAACTGGTGCATGGACTTCATGAGCCCTCTTCCTCATCCTCTCCCACCTCCAACGGATCAGACACTAGGGTTTGGTGGAGGGGATGAGATGATGATGCCCTTTGGGGACAGTAGTAGCAACCCTAATAATGCCTTCTGGTGATCCTCATCTGGTATTTTTTTTTCTTGAAGATCTAGATCGATGATGTCCTTTTGGTTCCTTCTGGTTCCTTTTGGTCTATGGATGGAGTTTTTTTCTTTCGGCTGATTGTAGTTTAATTTGTTTGTTTTTGTTTTTGTTGCTTTGTCATTCTAGTGTGGTAGATGTGTGCCTAGATCGACCTATGTACCATTTGAATCATTTCTTTTTCTTCTCTTTCTTAATACACATATTTCTTATGATTTGCATTTACAAAATCTTGCTTTTTCTGTATTATGATAAGAATGAATGTTCTACAACAAGAACTCATTGAAATTATAAACTCAGGTGATGCTCGACCTTGCTCCCATGGATCCGTTTTGAAACAATTATCACCTAAGAATATAAAAAAAAAGTCCATCCATATATATATAATTTGTTGTTTAATTTGCTTTTTACAAATCACAAATTAATTTGAGTTGTCAAGCGATGGATAAAGTTGAGCCTTTAAACTGATCACTTAATCTGCAAAGACAAGAAGGAAGAAATAAATGTTGAATGAACGCATCAATCGAAATTAGAACAAGTCATGGCCCTGGGATGTGTAGTGGGATTGCTCCGTATTAGAGGATATGTATCAATCTTGTGTGATAGATGATCACTAGTTAGTTGGGATAAGTGATAAGCTTACCCTCCATATAACCTATTCTATACTGTGTTCATATCTCTTAGAAGATATAATTTTTGTAAAACACCCTTACTGGTATTATATAATATAGAGATAAGGCACTTGATTTGTGTGCCTTTCGTTCCCACAATATAGTTGTGCTCTAGTGTCTTTATGGTAGCGGAGCCCTAAGAGCTTTCAAATGGCAACCATAGATCAAAAATTATCTACAAGAGCTAAAACCTCTTCCTCTAAGGTGGATTCCAGTGCCTTATCACCTTATGTACAATCACAAGCGGCCATTGTTTTTGATCCCGCAACCCATCCACTCTCTCAAATCTACCATCATGTTTCAATCAAACTGACAGAAACCAATTACGTATTTTGACGTGCCCAGATGACGCCTTTTCTAGTTGGTCTTGGCCTCATGGGCTACGTTGATGGAACCTTCCCTTGTCCTTCCGCCTTTGTGCCATCTGAGGTTGCTGGTGAGCCACCTCAACCAAATCCTGCCTATGCTCGGTGGATTCAGGAAGATAGTTTGATACTGAGTGGCATTCTTTCCTCAGTCACGGTGGATCTCTTCGGGGTGGTTGTTTACATACCCACTTCGGGAGAGGCCTAGTTAGCACTGGAAGAATCACTGGCTTCTCCCAACAACACTTGTCAGATTGCGATTACAATGGCATTACAGTGTCTCGAGCAGCAACATGATGAACCAGTCCTTCGCTTTCTCAATCGAGCTAAGCGTCTCAAGCAGCAACATGAGAGCAGATTTGATGAAGGAGTTGATGATCGAATTAGACGATGTTGATTTGAGGGCGCTTATCGACGATGTGAGAGCGAGGAGAGTTGAGTCTAATGGAAAGAACAAGGGGCAATCCTCGAAGCAATGGGCAGAAAAAGCTGAAGGGAAAGAACTAAGGGTTGCCGATAAGGACAGGCTCAAAAAGCTCGAGGACATGGTGAAAAGCATAAAGAGAAGAGAAGATGACTAGAACTTGGATCGAATATCACTATTCCCTAAAGCCCGTCTACCCGAGAAGTTTAAGATGTCTGACATGGAAACGTTCAATGGGACCGGGTGCCCCATAACCCATCTAAAAATTTACGTGAGGACCCTGCAACCTTTGGGGATAGGGCCTGAGATGATGGTCCAATTGTTTCAGAGAACTTTGTCTGGAGCTGCCTTGAAATGGTTCATGACTTTGGATGAGAATCGAATTGGCCGATGGGAGGATATGTGTGAGGAGTTCATGAAACATTACAACTACAACACTGAGGTGGATGTGACCAAGAGGGACCTTGAGACAACCAAGCAAGGGGTCCAGGAAACATTTTCGGCCTTCATCTCAAGGTGGCGCAGCAAAGCCTCTTTGATGGTAAATAGGCCCAACGGCCAAGGATCAAGTGCAAATGGTGATCAAGGACCTTCAGCCAGCTTACTATGACCACATGGTGGGCAACTATTATGCTAACTTCAAGGTTCTGATTAGGGCAGGAATTCAATTGGAAGATGCCATAACATCTGGGAGGGTCAAGGTTGCCAGACATGCTCCACCTCAAGGGTATAATGACAAAAGGACGATTGAAGTCAATAAAGTGGATGCACATGCACCTCGTCTGGTCATCCCACCAAAGATAGAGTTCACACCATTGCCCATGCTCATTGGAAAAGTGTTCAAGCAATGCATAAACGGCGGATTGTTGAACCCTTTAGAGCCGAAACCATAAGCAAACCCCACAGCTGATCAAAGCAAATATTGTGAGCATCACCAGACTCAAGGACATACAGTTGACCACTGTGGAAGCTTGCACGCCATTCAGAACTTGATCGATAAGTAGTTGTTTACATTGCCTACCATGCATATATATTGATGAGAATCGAGAGTAGAGAGTCTAAATTTTCATAAAGGGTGATGGTTTATTCCCTTATCTTTTTGTGGCAAAAATTTAACAAGTTTTCATGAAAGTCTTTTGGCTTAACCCGAGGACCTTCCGATGAACTACGAAGACCTGATTCTGTGGGTGTAAACCATTCCTACCTAAACACTTACGTTTTTCATCCTTCAAACACAAAACCAAGTTAACCTTCAAACATCTATCCATTCCAACCTCCACGTAGACCCCATCACATTCACCTTGAACACTTGTCTAAAAGAATTGCTTCCCGAAAATGAATCTGGCTTGCTAAAGAGTTTTATCCAAATGCACATGTTCAAACGGGTCATTCCCCTTGAAAGAAGTGGAAAATGAAAAAAAAAAAAGAGGAAACGAAAAAGAAAGAAAAAAAAAAGAAAGGAAAATGAGGAAAGGAAAAGTGACCCTTAGTGCCTAAATGATTGATTCATCACCCATTTTTTTAAAATCATGAGGAAGCCATGAATGAAAAAGACAAGTGTTCTCTTATAAACCTACCACATTCGACTTCCCGCAAGACACCATCTTGACAAACATCTCAAATCAAACACCACATCCACAGATACGTAGATAACCCAGCAACGGGCCCGATCTAATCGGTCCTTAGGTTGGTTCAAGGGACAAGATTGGAGTTTTTTCTTGCATCTCAAGGTGAAATATGCCACAAGGGTATTCAAATGCAAATTTTTCGGACTCTGTCTCTCAAGATCGTCAAACTATCATCCCTCTCTCTCGAGCACACTTTTTCTTCCTCAAGGTTGTTATTTGGTCTCCCGCCAGCTCTGGTTATCCATTCGCCTACCTTTTCAACAGCTTCTCAAGTATATCTCCTATGACACATCATGATTATGTCCCTCCAAGGACTTGTGGTTGCTACTCCCTTGAAAAAAGCGAATAAAAGAAAAGAGAATTGAAAAAAAAAAAAAAAGAAAAAATGTCCGCTAGGTTGAAAACCCGAAAGGGCGGCCTAGGCAAAAGTTAGGACACGCCTACTAGATTGAAACCCCGAAAGGGCGGCCTAGGCAAAAGTTAGGACACGCCTGCTAGAATGAAACCCCGAAAGGGCGATCTAGGCAAAAGTTAAGGCAAAAATATGGAGAGTAGCCACTGGCAATAAAGGAGTGCCTGAACCTCATCCGCTCTCACGAAGTCTCCTCGCCTCCGACCCATCGCTTCGCAAGAAGATCTTTCATGCACCTAGAAGTTTTTGGTCGACCACTCATGGGGTTCTTATTTGAAAAAAATTGTTCATGGTCAATTGAGAATCCTTCACATGAAGCTTTAGTATTTTTGATGGGTCGCCTTTTCCTCAAGTTACTTAACTTTCACTTTGGTTCGAATGTTTTTCGAAGCTCATGCATCATTAGGAGCACTTACTTCCAAACATATGATGTAGACATAGGTGGCACTTGCATTCTAAAAGAAAGAGAAAACAAAAAATAAACACATCATATTGAAGTAGAGGGCACTTGCTTCTAAAAACAAACATGTAGAGACTAGGGGCATCCCTATGCATTGAGAAGACAACACGGTTTAGACATGCTCATGCATCACTTAGTCATAGACATGGATTCCTTTGATAAGATAAATTTAGTTGAAGATAAATGAACGGGGGAACATAAAAAATTTATCATTTTTTGTAGACTTACACGTCCTAGAGTTAGTGGCCGAAGGGGCATGGCATGCCTGATTTATTTAGATGATATGGGTTGTAGACCAATGGGCATGCCGTGCGCACACCCTAGATATAGGTGCTAGAGCTACCTGTAGACTCCAGGGGCATGTTGTCCTGGGAATACATGAATTGATAATTGGGCATTCTCAATGGTTAAAAAGTTTTTTATGTCCTTAAACTTTATTAATTTCATCATTGTTGTCCAGTACTTTTAATTTTCACAATGTATATCCCTGAACTTGATAAAAATTAAGTACTCATATCCTTTCTACCTGGAAATGCCGGTGATTTGTTTAGTGGTGGACACGTGTCTAATCTAGTGAGACTGAAACTAATGAAATTGTTTAATAAATTTAGATCTTATTTTAAACTGATTAAATATTAAAAAAATTAAGAAAAATGTTTCAACCCACAAAAACACATTGCCTGACCGACTAAGAAAAACATCTCAGATGCAGACAACACATATAGCTTCCATAAGCAATTTCAAAATCTTTCATTAATAGAACAAAATCCTATCTTTTACTTCGTTCGTTGGACGCTGGTGGCTTGAAGGCGCCTCTGCCTCTGCATCAGCTTACCTACTCCAATTAGCCATTGAACAAATTAACGACGACAGGAACGGTGAGAACCGCTGCGAGCTGTGTCGTGTTCTGCGAAGCAAGCAGAGGTAGAACCTTCACTAGAGGAGGAAACAACAGTGAAGGATAGCCTCCAAATCAACTACCTTGGGACATCTGACCCCTCTCATCTCGTGGCAAAGAAAGATTGATTTCCCTAAGGTTATCCATTTTGATTGCTTGCTCTTTATTGTGGGTCTCCGAATATAAAAATAAAAATTGAATTTGTTATGTTGTGGTGGCTGTGAAATGACAGTATCAAGACTATTGTCGTCAACAGGCTCGAGACAGCCGCCGTCTATAAGGCTTCCATATGGGTAAAGTTTGCGGCAGTTGCGGGACCCTAGGTGGTCTTCCGGCCAAGGCAGTGGTGGCTGCCATTCCATTGATATGAGGGAATGAGATTGGGAAAGGGTTAGGATTTTTTTTTTGATATTTATTATTAGTTAGATAAGGTTTTTAATTTTACAGTAAGAGACAAAGGTTTTCAATCTTAATTGTGACTTATTAATAGTTGAGGTTTCCTTTTTTAAAAATAAGATAAATATTTAAAAACATCGACGACCAGTGGGCCAATCTTTAAGAATAATCTTTGAATTGAAAAATAATAAAAGCAATTTACCTCATAAATTGCTTACCCCGATTTTTTATTATAAAACCAATTTATTTTAATTTAAAAAGAAGTTTCATAAATTAAATTAGGAAAAAAAGGAAAATGAAAGAAAAATTTGCAGGCCCCATGATACGTGTCAGACTATGGCAATTGACCTGCTGTAGTGGGTAAAAAGGACAACATAGCCCGGTAATTTGAGAGTTCAGGGATACAAAAAGTGAAATTAAACGTAGAGGGACAACAAATGCGAAATCGACAAAGTATAACGACAGAAAAAACTATTTACTCCATTCTCAATAGGATGAGTTACAAGGCCTAGTCTTTTGTTTGAATTTTTGATCTGGTGTTGCTTTGGGCATTCTCAATGGAACGAGTTGTAAGGCCAAACCCTTTTGTGAAATCATGCTAGGGGCACGGTACCCGATCCTGTGTTCATTATGGACTAGTGAGCTTGAGAAATAGAGTAGACTTCCAGCTGTGGATAAGGGGCAAGTTCAGCCTCAAAATTTAAGATCTCTTGGTCCCTCCTTTAGTCGATTGGCTATATCCTCATGGATAGGATCTCTTAAATCCACTCTTAGTCGCTTGGCTATATCCTCATGGATAAGATCTTTTGATCCCTCTCTTAGTTGCTTGGCTATATCCTCATGGATAAGATCTCTTGATCCCTCTCTTAGTTACTTGGCTACATCCTCATGGATAAGATCTCTTGATCCATGTTTTAGTTGTTTGGCTATATCCTCGTGGATAAGATCTCTTGATCCCTCTTTTCATCGCGTGGCTATATCCTCAAGAATAGGATTTCTTGGTCTCTTCTTCTAGTCCCTTGACTATATTCTCACGAAAAAGATCTGTTGATACCTTTTTTTAGTCTCTTTGATTATATCCCTCTAAGAAAGACAGACGCTGATATGGAGGCGAAGCACCCCGATTGATGAGAGAATACATAACCAAACCTCTCTTAGGGTACCGTGTCGATAGTGCGTTAGAAAAAAAAATCCCTCTAGGGTAAGGACGATAGATTTTCAAGAGAGAAAAGGAAAGTTACCCCCAGGGAGGACGATAAAATCCCTAGTTAGTAAAGATGAGATGATTCTTTGTTGACAACTGATAGAAGAGATGATTCTATCGCAAACAAACCGAGTTTCTTAAGGAGGGAGATTAATCTTTAGAAACCTTGGGATGAGATGATTTCCAAAACCCTAGAATGAGATGATTCCCGGCAATCAACAGCCTTCGGGATGAGATAATTCCTGAAGTGGAGCACGGGGTGCTCCGACCATTGACACACACCGCTTACATCAAACCGTTCAAATTTGGTTGTTCCTTTCTTGCGTTGTTTCGTCCTTAGTTTCTAAGAACTCATCAACGAGGGGCTTCTGTGAACACCCAAATTTGACCCACGAATAATTCTTCTAACTTAGATTTTGAATGTGCTCGAACCATAAGATCGATGAGATGATTTGGTCTTTGGCTAAGGCACATTTAGGATTTATCTTAGTAGAATGCACATATTTTATGAATTGGGAATTTATATGTTTGAACCTTAGGATTAATGAGATGATTTAATCTTAGGATAAAAATATATTAAGGTCTAATTCACTAAAATATTATCTTAATTTCATTTATTCGGGCTTCTCTATTTATTTCAACCCAATTATATTGAGATGATTTATTTTTGGGCTAGGAGTAAATTTAGAGGCCTAGGTTAATGAAATGTGGATTATCCAGAGTTAACAAACTCATAAACACATTACTTGCAGACTAATTTTAGCTCTAATTTTCGTGAAAAATTAGGGTTAAATCATCCTTTAATGGTAAAGGTGTTTTTGGTATGATTTGGGCATAAAATGGGGACTTAATGTGTAATTAATCAATTAGGAGATGATTGGGGGAGTACTAATCAAGAAAAGAGGTGATTCTGGTGTGATTAGGGGTTAATTAAGTGGTAGAATCAAATAAGGGAGGAATTAGGGGAAACCGGGTGCAAAAAAAGGAAAGAACGGGGAAACGTGGGGGTGCCGGGCGGCCATGGCGCCCGGCGGTCATGGATGCCCAGATTGCCCGATTTCTCCGAATTTCGCCCCTAACTTGATTCTACATGGTTTTGGCAGAAATTTTTTGCTAAGACCTTGGTCATTAAGCAGGTTCACACCCCTACACTCCCCATAACACTATAAATAGGACCTCCCCACATTTCAAGGGATCAATCTCTCATTACACACAGAACCCCTATAAGCTTGGTTGCTTGGAGAAAATCTACTTCTCCAAGCTTAGAAATCTTTCTATAGGTAGAAACTCTGGAGGAATTTTGTGGATAACATCAATAAGGAGGCATCAAGGGTAGATCAAGAGGGAATCAACAATTGAGCTAAGGAGTGGGAAGAAGGTGGGTGCACAATCCAACCCAAACCAAGGAGCTAGAGGAGGGCTACAAGAGGTAACACTAAACCCTTTTGTGTTTATTATTTGTTGAGGATTTGTTAATGATATTGATGATGTGAGTGCTGTGATGCCATGAACAAGAACTACGTGGGCTTTGAACCCGGTCGCCGGGGTACGTAGGTGGTCTCTAGTGGTGGAGACTCATGCCTAATTATTTTATTTTCCCTTTTTGTTTCAATTTCATTTTATTATTTCTATGTGATTTGTTTTCACAAAACACACCGCATACAATTGTTCTTCGATTGCACAAAGTTTTGCCCCAACATGGATGGGTGCCTAACACCTTCCCATCCATGACGAACCCCCGGGCCCATTTTCTTTGGTTCGCTATACAGTTGCCTTAAAATGCAGCCATGAAAGGGTTTTCCTGAATTTTGCCCTATAGTAAAATTCAGGTGGTGACTCCAAAGATATTGGGTGTTGGTTAAGAAGAAGGTGTAAGGGATAGGTGAAGAGGCCCAAGTGATTTTGGGTCGGATCTTCACAACCGCTATGCTCTTTCAAGCAGGAAACCCACCATGCTCCAACTTACTTGACAATGTTTATTCATCAACATAAGAGGGTAGTAACTTTTAAAGTTGGTGACTTTGTTTCTGGTAATCTCCAACCTTCTCACTACTTATCGGTTCACCACCAACATCACAACAAGTTTGGCATATATCTCTTATGTCCATTCCAAATGCGTCAATGTGTGGGAGATGGCACCTCCAAAATCAAGCTTCACAAGACAGGTCACATCAATTCATTATTTCATGCTTCACTCTATGAGGATTTTTTTAGTTTGCAAATTATTCACCTCCATCTAATGAATTCCACTTTGCCTTTAGTTTTTTCACTTATTGACATATTACAGAAACCTTTTATACAATTAGCAATCTGCCTTATTGCACAGAGGTTGGACTTTTGGGAAAGCCTTCCACTGGAGGTAGCCATTTCTGCTAACAAAGACCACCCCCACTGCAGTTTGCCAGTCTTGAACCTTGCGGACAACGTTCATTTTCGGGGTGGGAGTATTGTTGTGAATGCTTCTTAAGTTTCCTCTATGCACCATAAGCCTATAGGAAAAGTGTGTAAATAAGGAAACATTCTAGTAAGGATGACGTGGCGGGATCTATAACGTTGCAATATGAATGGCTTGGATGTTGTGAAAGAAGGGTTTAATAACAATAGGATATTGCGATGGAGAGACATATAGGATTTGGTTTAGTCTCTGGCTTTCTCATCTACTCTTCTACGATTCTCCTCTCATCTAATCTCTTCTATTGTATTTCTCTTGTTGCTTATTTTGCATCTGGGATTACTTGCTCTTCCGTAGGAATTTGATTAATCAAAACTTCCATCATTAATCCTTTATACTAGACTTGATTATTGTAGAGTTCACTTCAAAGCAACAGCCATATTAATCACTGAGGACTGAGGTGGATATCCATAAATCGAGACAATAGACGAAGATAAAGAAGAAGAACCCACAACTAATGAAGCTGAGGAAAATATCATCCTTCTCCTCCATAACTAGAGAGAGTGTTGGATCTATATTATAAGAGCATAAAAGTTTGACGGTTAATCAAAGATAAAAATGAGTATGCATGCTTAATTGTATAGAGAAAATTGTACGAAGACGTACAACAGGTGAAGTCATACCAAACCAAAGAAAGTTATCAAAAGACAATGAACGGGAAGAAATTTCATCTCAATTTGAAGGGGCATGCTTTTAATTTTATGTTTCTTCGGTTGATCAAAAAAGTGATTAGGGTGCCGATGGCCCTGTGGCCTGATGGCATTTCCCCAGCCTTAAGCCATCATGGTTTCAAATCCCAGGTTCAAACTAGACCTGGTAATTCGTGTTCGCAGTTCGGGTTCATGTCGGGTCAGACATGTAAACAGGTATCGAACCTTTAACCTGAACACGATTAATAATCGGGTCATGTCGACACGAACCCGCCAAAATGCGGGTCAGTCACGGATTGACCTGCTCAACCTGTTTAGCATTCCAGTTCAATATTTAGGTAACCATTAACACAACTCGTTTACCTATTTACAAAAATGGAGAAAACACACACAACCATTTACCGGTTTAATTACCCATTTACAAAAATTGTACACATTATAAATGACTAATTACATTACATTCCAATGTTCCAATTTTTATCAACTCTGAAAAAAAAAAAAACATTCCGATTTTTAGCTACATAAGAAGCTCCAGTTCAGGAGTTAACAATGCTCCATAAGGCAGAAGCTCAAAATGCAGCCATTAAGGGAACAGAGGGATGCTGTTGTTTTCTGCAGCTGCTTGAACTGCAGGAATTGTTCAGTAAAAGGTATTATTACGGAGCAAAAATAACACATAACATTACATCGTTTAAAATAAAAAAAAAAATGAAATTGCCTTTCAAGTCATCATGCAATCCTTCAGGGACCTTTTCATCATCACCTCCACTCCAAACTCTAGTTTATCATGAAAAGAAAATGGAAAGAAAAAAAATTAGGTGCTGAAAAGAAAAATAGAAAAGCGACCAGTACACAAATAAATTATGCTAGCCACATCCTGGATAAGAATTTTCATCCTTCAAGCAAGTAAAATAGTAATGAAATATTTGATAACACATTGCGGAGGTAAGAAATTAACGTCAAATAACAGAATTCATCACATAATTCCACGACACACACGAGAACAAGGCACAAAACAAATTAGTAAAAGGTCAAAAAACATAAATTTAGATAAGATTGCATTTTTAGTTTCTCGAAATGGCAAAATTTCAATTTTAGTTGGCTAGTGGATTAGGATATTCCAAAATATGCAGTAAATTATTCATACGGCAAAAGAACAAATCAATCAGTACAAAGAAACTAGTCTTAAGAAACAATTGAGAATCAGCAAAATGAAAATAAACAGACAAGTAATATTTGCTCCATTCTAATAATGTAACCTGTCATACAACAAATTCATATTCGAAAAATATATTACACAGGAACAAATTAATTTGGGATTTCTGTCGAATTAGGGTTACGGATAAATATAATTTGGGGATTCGGATCAATTGCACCTCTGAGTAACAAAACAAGGAAGAAAAGGGAATAAGAGAAGAGAGTTGACGCAGATGAGATCAAGCACACAGCATTCAATGAAGACTCTTGGAGAAGAACGGAAGAAAAAAAGAAGAATGACGCATTCACTTAAGAGAGTCTTTTACCTGAGTGAAGGATATGTGAGATGGTGTTGAGCTCGGTTCCGATTTGAGGTTTCCTGGTAGTAGCCGGTAGAAGGACCGGAGAGGGATAGAGAGAGAGTGGATTGTGTTTGTGTGGTGGTGGGCGAGGGTGGGTGTGACAGAATTTTGTTTGTTTATTTTTCTTAATTTGAAATAAGCTGCTGAGTTATGAACAAAAGAAAAAAAAAGTTGTTGAGTGAGAAGTCTGAACTGAAATGTAAAAATGGTACTTAAACGGGTTCGTGGATCAACCTGCCAACCCGCAGGTTGACTCGTGACCTAAAACTATTATTTTTCGTGTCGGGTTGTGTCGACCCATTTAATTATACATGTCAGAAATTTCTGATCTATACCTGCTAATTTCGTGTCGGGTTGTCGTTTAAGTACCCGTTTTGCTAGGTCTTATGATAGGGTTTAAGGGGTTTGGGTACAACATAGTGTATGATTGAGAAAATAATAAATAAATCCCAAATGGTCCACTCCACTCCACTCCAAAAAAAAGATAGGGCAATACATGCCACATCTATCAATATGTTATAAAACAGCACGTGAATGTCCTACCTGTTTTTAGTGTATATATATACCCCTTACTGAAGCAATAAACTGTGAGACGCTCATTGCTCTTCTGCTCCTCTTTTCTTCTTCACTGCCCCTTCTCCTTCTCCTCCATCATCTTAGTCATTTTTCACTGCCTTAATTACTAAATTTATAATACGTTATCAGCACGAAAAGTTCTACCCAGAGCATGAAAACTAGAGCATGAAAACCAGAGCATGAAAATGAGCAAAAAAAGAAAAAAAAAAAGAGATGTACAGTTTGTCACCCGCCCCTGTCACTGTTCACACCCAAGAGTTCCACGATGCCGCTCGTGCCACCGCCCCCACCATCCTCTTCGCCGTGCCGTCGCCGACCTGATGCTGCCTTCCCCTTCCACTTCCGCCGCCAGACGCGCTGCTAGAAGAGGACGACCGGACAAGGAAGCCCGTCGGATCCGCCTCCTTCAGCACGCGATGGCCACCGCTTCCTCGCACTGTCGATGCTTGCAGCACCAGCACCCGCTGCACGCCACGAACAGCTGCACCTCGCCTCCCCGCTCGTCCTCATCGCCTGCAACACATCGAGGTGAGCTTGGGTTGAAGACGACCCATTTTTCTGGTGGGTCGACCCGGGTGTGTGAACGGGTGATCCGTGGCCTAGGTCGGGTTGACCCGCGTGGGCTTGGACCTGGGCGCTTTGGTTTGTACTTGGGCTGGGCGCTTGGGCTGGCTGGCTCGAGCCTGCTGTACTGGCCTGGGCTTGGCACTGTGCAATGGGCTTGGGCTGGTACTGTTCATGGCCCAATCCGGTTTTAATTAAAAAAAAGAGGATAAATAAAAATAATTCTAAAAATGGAGTATAATTTTCTGAAAAAATATATATGGTAATAATCTTGGAAAAGGTATAATCAAAGTACTAATACCGAAATAATAACCGGGCATAATTATGGTATAATATTTTTGGCACCTGAAAATAAATGGTGAATGATGATGATAATGGCAAATTAACCCGAGACATAACCAAGCCGGATTAATATTTAATTTATGGTACAGCATATCATTGCATATCATTTTATGTGCATCTTATGTGAGCATGTTATTGTTATGCTATTACTACTGCTGAAAGACTTATTGAGTAAGCATATATATTATATATTTTCTAATGTTGTATATTTATTTTATATCTTTTATTATTACTTTTATTATGAAACTTGAATTGGAGGCCCTTGAAATTTTCGGTAGAAATTTATCATGGGCATTAAATGTTGAAATGCATTTAAATGCTGATAGTCTGGAAGACACAATAATAGAAGAAAATAAAGCAAAGATTGGAAGTCTTATTGTCAAAAGATCCTGCAGATCTTTGGAAACAAAAATTGAAAAATAATATTACCACTAGAAGATGGATATTATATGACCACCAGAAGATGGATATTCTCCCAAATTCTTATTACAAGTGTATGCATATAAGGTTGCAAGATTTTAAATCTTGGCACAAATATTTCGAATAAGGTCTCAGATGATAATGAGTGGAGAATATATTATCAATGCTGATATGAAATCTCTCTTTATGCATCATATATGCTCCTACAGTAGCAATATGGTGAAAAAGAATTTATGAAATATTTGTTTTAATCCCATGCCTGATTGTGGCAAAACGGAGTAACAAGCTATAAATAAAAGAAATTATTATGGATCCCGTCGAATTGACTCAAATCTATTCCCTGAAGCGAATGAGACAGTACAATTATAATTGTGCCTGTGGCCGTGGACATAGATGAAATTGTTCTTATTACTAGCTGAAACACCTGTGTCCCAATTTTTACAAATAAAATACTTAATCAAAAGAAATTTACCAAAATGCCCCTGAAACCCGGGACACAAAATCCAATACCAAAACATTATCTGAAAATCTTAATAAAGTGAGATGTCATAAAGAACAAGAGAAAATCGGCTTTCCAAGCCATAAGTCAACCCGGCAACCAGCCGAAACATCATCAGGTAACAATTCCCGACAACCTGCCGATAAAGTAATCAAAATCAACAATGACATCTCAGCAAAATCCAATGCAGCGGAAGAAACAAACAAAGTAAAACAAGAGAAGAAAAATGACATGCATGTCGGCTCTATGGATCCAACCGGGAGAAGAAGCACAGCTACCTGCTGGGATATCCACGTCCGTACTTCGGAAAGGAAGAGAGAGACTGCACGCTAACTAAGAGTCTGAAAAACAACGGTGGTGATTATGTGAGTCGCCTACTCAGTGAGTAGTATAAATCTAGTTATGTAGGTGTGCAAAGCAAGTTCGAAAGGAAAGTAGAGAAACAAACACAAGTAAGCAAACACACAATAACTAGTACTAATATGCCAACCACATAAAGCAAACAGTTTATATTTTACATCTGTTGCGTGTTAAGTTTTCTTATTATATTTATTATTTAGGCCCCCCTACTATGTGCGTCGAGCTCGGTCCTGTCTCATGAGACAACTAGGCGTAAGCCCAATATAACCAGGCATGAAGCCCAAATATAACCATAGAGAGAGAGAGAGACAGAGAGAAAGAGGGAGGTAGAAGGGGGGAGGTAGAAGGAGGGAGGTAGAACCGGTCATCACAGACCCATATGCTAAACCGCATATACCATGCTATCCCGCATGCAAACCTGAGGGGTATCACTTCCCGCTCGAACCAACCGGTCATCAGCATACAGTAGCCTATCTTTTATTGTACATTATTCTTATTCATACTTATAAGTTCATGTGTGCCAAGAGTTGTGATTTCATAGGGTTGTGTGAATTATCATCTCAATCAAGCATCTGGGTTTCCAATCCGCAGTACATCACACAGATCACCCAAAATCACTCCACATGTTATATCCCATAACAATTTAAAAGTCATGCTCATTAGGCAACTAGTAGCACACAGGCACACAATACAGATCATGGCATGTTAGCAAACAAGGCATGCAACTCAGACAAACCAATCTAACAAGCACATGCATACAAACATAAAAAAACTTATAAAGTCACCTCAACGACGATGATCCTGTGGAGCTTTCCCCAAGACAGATCCTCCAGCTCCCGAGGTATTACCCGTGCCTGAATATCGGCACACACAATAATTACAAAACAATTATCACAAACCGTGCATGCATGATACATATATGCTCAATTGAGTGAAACCTGACCCAAACTACCCGGTTAAGTAATTTCAGGGTCTAAGCCCAAAAGGGTATATCTCCTCACAAAAACTCCAAAAGACAAGGATCTAGGGTTAACCGGGCTTAAGCCCATCTGAATTCAAAATAACCTCTCGGGCCTAAAGCCCACTTCTACAAGTCTGCAATTATCCCAATTTATGAATTTGGGCTTAGAGCCCATTCCTTAAAGTCCATAACGAGTTCCCGGGCCTAAAGCCCATCTAAGTCCAAAACCAAAACCCGGGTCTAAAGCCCGTTACCCAAGTCCAAAGGGTTATCCAATTAAGTCATTGGGCCACAAGCCCATATCTTAAGGTCCATCAAAGTCTCAAGGTCTTTAAAGTCAGTTAGTTGGGCCTGGGCCCGGTTTTTCCTAAATACCGTTCTAAGGTCATTCCCGAGCCCAAATGTTCCCGGCCTATGGTTCTACCCGTGTCGGTAAATTTCCGGCCACACACTCTCACACCCCCACACACAGTTTCCACTAACCCGGTATTCTCGATACATGAATGTACTTGTTTAATAATACATGCCATGAATGAGATTGAAACATAACAAAAGAGATACCCTCAAGCCGGAAATATTCTGCCTTGTAGGAACAAAACCCGAGCCCTCGCCGGAAAATTCCCGAGTTCGCCGAAAAATTCTCGAGCCTCGCCGGATTCTGGTGACCTTGCCGGAATTCACCCAAACTGCCAAAAACAACCCAACAACAACACTGCCACAGCCCAAAACAAATTCAACCAACTCAAAAACCGCAACCCAATCACACGAGGAAAACTAAAACGAAAAATAGAAACAACTGAATTGCTTATCGGGAGACACTGCCCACGTCGGACCTGCCCGGATCCGCGAAACAGCAGCAAACGAGCCTCTGCCCAAACACAACACCACCACAGCAACCACTAACACCGGCGACCCACTGCCCGGAGACAACCTGCAACGACCACACCCGACCAAACCAACCACCTCAACCGCAGCCGACAACGTACAACCCGTCACCACTATCAAACTACCAGACCCGCCCCCACATAGCCACCATCAACGCTGCAGAACCCCAACAACACCAAACCAAAACCCAACAACAACGATATCAACATGCAAGCCGAGAAGAAAAATCAAGAACCGAGACGAAAAAGAAAAGAAGAGAAGAAGCAAGAGAACTCACCTGTGCTCGTGGCTCTTTCCCTTCCCGACTGCAGCGGCGGCGTGCTCCAGTCGCGGCGAGAGAGACGAAGCTGCGGTGACACTGTAACGCCCCGAATTTTCGGTATTTAATTTCTGTGGATTTTCGGAATTTTTTTTTATTTCTAATTTTACCCTTTCAGAAATTTACAAGAATTTTTGGTCAAAGGATTTATTTATTTACCTTATTATTATTATTATTATTTTTAAAGTGGGTTTATTGAATTATTTTGGGGTTTCCATTTAAAATAAAATGGTATTTTGTATGGAACACAATACATGATGTAGTTTCCATTGAAACCATGTAGTTTTGGCTGAACCGAAATATAAAACACACTAAAGGGTGTGTTTTGGCTTGGGGTTTGACTAGGGAAGGAACTATGGATGAAATGACATCGTTTTGAACCGAAACGACGCCATTTTGTTTGGTGGAAGCCCTAACCCTAGGGCCTGAATATAAAACCTTCTCTTTCTCCTCATTCTTCCGGTCTTTCCTCTCTCTCCTGTGGCTGCCTTCTCAGCCGATATCCCATCTTTCAATTTTTTTTTTCTCTTCTCCTCGTACCCTTATGTCTCTCAAACTCTCCTCTCCTTCCTTCCCTTGCTTTCTCCTCTTTTCTAGGTTTGACTCTAAACTGGTGGTTGTTCGTTTGGGCTGATGGCGACTTTGAACGGGTTCTGTGTTGTTCGACTATGGGTGAGCTGGAGTGGAAATCGGGTTGTGATTTGTTGGTGATAGAAGTGGATTCGTCTGGTTACATTCTCAGGCCTTGGTTGTACATGAGAAGTAGCAGGACAAGCATGACTTGTTTTGTGTGTTAAATAACGTGATATATGGTTTTGTGGTTCGTGTGGTGGACTATGGGCTGGAGGCCCGGACTTGAGAATAAGATGTAAAATCCACACAAACCTGGACAATCGTATGTAATGGTACACGAAACTCTTTAAGTATAATTGAGAATAAAATACTATAATAATTCTACTGTGGGGCTGTTGACCGGTTGGTTCGAGCGGGAAGTGATACCCCTCGGGATTTCATGTGGTTTAGCATGGTATATACGGTTTAGCATATGGGTCTGTTATGAACGGTTCTACCTCCCTCTTTCTACCTCCCCCTTTCTACCTCCCTCTTTCTCTCTGTCTGTCTCTCTCTCTCTATGATGGTATTTGGGCTTGGGCCCTGATTGCATTTGGGCTTATGCCCTGGTTGTCTGATCAGACGGGACCGAGCTCGACGCACACAGTAGAGGGCCCTAATAAAATATTTAAACCTAATAACAAAGATAATAAAATAAGTAATGATAAGTGATGGTTGAAGTTTGGTGATGACTGGTGTTGTGTATTGTGAGTTGTTTGTGCTCTGTGTTTGCTATTGCCTAATGCTTGTGTACTTGTAGTTGATTTGTATTTGTATATTATTGGTTTATTTGTTTGCGGTGAGACAGTGGTTGGTCTCACCCCCTCACAGACTTTTACAGGTTAGCTGTTCGTTGAGCAGTGGTGCATATCAGCAGGTGGCGGTGCTTTCCTCCTCGGGTCGGATCCATAGGGTGCATTACATTCATATTTGTTTATGTATTTGTATGTATTACTTATTGTATGATATATTGCATAATTATATGATGATTATCTTATTTATGTCGTATCCCGGGTGGAAAGGGCAGTTCAGTCTTTTCACATGCTTTAATTGATTTAATTAGATATTTTGGGATACGGGTGTCCAGTCGATGATCTTTGTGTCCCGGGATTGATAAGGGCAAATTAGTCATTTTATATTTAAATTAGAATTTTATATTAACAAATTGGGACACGGTCGTTTCAGTTGGTAGCGGAGCAGGCTTTAGATCCTTGGGAATGTTTTGAAATGTTTTGTGATCTTTTGTGCGTATGTCTGCTCCTTTTGAGTCGTATGTTGCCTTGACTTATGCATATATATAGTGAGTCGTACTATGGATCTGGTGGAGGACACGCACCTGCTGAGGGTCGGAGTGACCCAGTATTGTTGTTGAAGTGACATACTTACCTTTACAGCTTAGGCTGTAGCAAAGTTTATTTTTGTGGAATATCCACGTTTTGTCAGAGTCGGTGTAGACTCTTGACTCGTTGCTTATATTTCTTGTCTGTATGGAACTGGCCAAAACAAGAACCATCGGTTTTGCTTTTGGATGATATATCTGTCAAGAGATGATTTGGAGTGATACTTGTGGATATGACTCTTGCAGTTTTGGTGATCATGTTATTTGTGGTCTGATTTTTGCTGAACTTGAGTATTTGAATTTACTTGTGAATTATACTATGGATTTAATCTTGTTCGGAGTTCGAGCTGGTAACTTCTTGAATTAATTTGATGTTGATCTAATGGTATATTTGGGAGAATTATCTTTTAGTGATACTTGAGGTACTTATCTTTGTTGGAATTTGAGATATTAACGGTGATTGTGATAAAAAGGTTTTGATCATGAATCTTTGTTGAGGTTATAGTTCATGTGCTGGATGAGGATGTCGATAGTATGTTCATATTGAGGTTTTGATTATACTAATCTTGTTGAGGTTTAGGTCCGCTCATCTCTTGTAGATATTGATAATGTATAGGTCATGAGGCTAGATTTGTAAGTTTGTCTTGGGCGATGTGAGTTAAATGTCTGGAGTATGATAGGGTCAGTGTTGGAATGAACTTGTAATATTTGGGTTCTTTATCAAAGGTATTGTGATGATCGTGGTAATTATGGTTTGGGCGATAGAGTTATAAGTATGAGTTATGCAAGTATGCTTGGGTCTTGAGGAATCTGAGGTATAGTATTATAACTATGATGCTTCGGTAATGTTCGGGTTCTAGTGCTTAAGGTATGACCCGGGATATCTACGTTTTTGGCTGAATTAGTGTGTGAAAAAGGTAATGCTTAGAGGTTTGGAGCATGAAATAGATTATGGATTTTCGGGCTTAAGGTGTTCATCGTGGGAGTGATCTTCTTATTGCGTAGGTGACAATTTTGGGTTTTATTATCTGAGGTATGATAAATGGCTTAAAAGACTGGATATATTTGGTTGAGTGATGATAAATGAAACGGTTTACGGATTCTGGTATTGATAATGTTGATGATGTTTAAGTGAGACTTTTGGGTTAGTGCTTTGATCTTATGTGCTATTGATCATGTTTGACAAAAGTCGATGATCGACTTGGTTTGGTGGAGCTCTTGCTTGGAAATGTGATTAATGGACATGATGGTTCTACTTGGTAGTTTTGGCCAACGGTATTTTGATACCGGGTGATATTTGTTTGTGTCGGTTAAGCACTTGGTTGCTTGACTTGTTACGTAAATTTCGAGGACGAAATTTTTGTTAAGTGGGGTAAAACTGTAACACCCCGAATTTTCGGTATTTAATTTCTGTGGATTTTCGGAATTTTTTTTTATTTCTAATTTTACCCTTTCAGAAATTTACAAGAATTTTTGGTCAAAGGATTTATTTATTTACCTTATTATTATTATTATTATTATTTTTAAAGTGGGTTTATTGATTTATTTCGGGGTTTCCATTTAAAATAAAATGGTATTTTGTATGGAACACAATACATTATGTAGTTTCCATTGAAACTATGTAGTTTTGGCTGAACCGAAATATAAAACACACTAAAGGGTGTGTTTTGGCTTGGGGTTTGACTAGGGATGGAACTATGGATGAAATGAGATCGTTTTGAACCGAAACGACGCCATTTTGTTTGGTGGAAGCCCTAACCCTAGGGCCTGAATATAAAACCTTCTCTTTCTCCTCATTCTTCTGGTCTTTCCTCTCTCTCCTGTGGCTGCCTTCTCAGCCGATATCCCATCTTTCAAATTTTTTTTTTTATCTTCTCCTCGCACCCTCATGTCTCTCAAACTCTCTTCTCCTTCCTTCCCTTGCTTTCTCCTCTTTTCTAGGTTTGACTCTAAACTGGTGGTTGTTCGTTTGGGCTGATGGCGACTTTGAACGGGTTCTGTATTGTTCGATTATGGGTGAGCTGGAGTGGAAATCGGGTTGTGATTTGTTGGTGATAGAAGTGGATTCGTCTGGTTACATTCTCAGGCCTTGGTTGTACATGAGAAGTAGCAGGACAAGCACTAGTCTCCAAGACCATACTTATAAAGTGGTGAGGACTTATAAACCTTTGTATGCATTACTGCCTACAGTGCTCGGTTAATTGTCCTGGTATATAAAGTGGTATTATTTGTTTGGTCTTGAATGCTGTATGCATGCTTGCCTGCTTTGCGGATGTTCTTGCTTACACCTTGTATTTTATTGATGATGTCTCCGATGCAGTGTGCATGATTATATGAACTGTGTACCAGTGTGGTATAATATGCCTGTCGAGTATGACTTGTTTTGTGTGTTAAATAACGTGATATATGGTTTTGTGGTTCGTGTGGTGGACTATGGGCTGGAGGCCCGGACTTGAGGATAAGATGTAAAATCCACACAAACCTGGACAATCGTATGTAATGGTACACGAAACTCTTTAAGCATAATTGAGAATAAAATACTATAATAATTCTACTGTGGGGCTGTTGACCGGTTGGTTCGAGCAGGAAGTGATACCCCTCGGGATTTCATACGGTTTAGCATGGTATATACGGTTTAGCATATGGGTCTATTATGAACGGTTCTACCTCCCTCTTTCTACCTCCCCCTTTCTACCTCCCTCTTTCTCTCTGTCTGTCTCTCTCTCTCTCTATGATGGTATTTGGGCTTGGGCCCTGATTGCATTTGGGCTTATGCCCTGGTTGTCTGATCAGACGGGACCGAGCTCGACGCACACAGTAGAGGGCCCTAATAAAATATTTAAACCTAATAAGAAAGATAATAAAATAAGTAATGATAAGTGATGGTTGAAGTCTGGTGATGACTGGTGTTGTGTATTGTGAGTTGTTTGTGCTCTGTGTTTGCTATTGCCTAATGCCTGTGTACTTGTAGTTGATTTGTATTTGTATATTATTGGTTTATTTGTTTGCGGTGAGACAGTGGTTGGTCTCACCCCCTCACAGACTTTTACAGGTTAGCTGTTCGTTGAGCAGTGGTGCATATCAGCAGGTGGCGGTGCTTTCCTCCTCGGGTCGGATCCATAGGGTGCATTACATTCATATTTGTTTATGTATTTGTCTTCCGCTGCATACTCGAATTGTATTACTTATTGTATGATATATTGC